>JAMQGT020013566.1:0-15265 GCA_024447675.2 Pterophyllum scalare
ACACTTTTTAAAGCTGTATATATGGTTGTAAATGTGTCTATAGCAGATGCACATGCACTGCATATGCCTGCAGGTTTATGCTCCTGTCTGCTGTGACTCGACATTATTCAGATTATTTACTTTCTCACTTTCTTTGCGGAAGTTGAAAAACACGATACGGTTGTAACAGCAGAAGAAGCGTGCCTCGGAAGGCACCGAGTCCTGACCTGGTACATGACGGAGGAGGGGAGGGGCTCGATGCACGGCTGCTGGTCCGGGAGCGGCAACTCCTCCAGCAGGTCCACGTTGGAGAGAGCATCCTCTAAAGTCACTGCAGACGTCATGCTGCTAAAAAGCACAAAAAGAATCAAATTTACAACTTTTGTCCAAACTATACACACAAGCTTCTCAGCTGAATCGCGACCAGATACTCAAGATGCTGTATTTTAATATTAACATATTCACATTCACACCTACAGCTGCTGGAAGAGAACCCACACCGAGCACAGGGAGAACTTGCAGACTCCACACAGAAAGAACCCCATCACCCAATGGGTTCAAACCATGTGAAGTGGCAGTGCTAACCACTGCACCACCTGACATTTTCTGTTGACTGTCTCTTCAGCCTGATAAAGTGTGCTGGAAACAGCTGACATGACTCCTGTCCAACTGCTCCGGATATCTGTTCTGCATGTCTGCAGATAAGTGCACCGTTAGAACAGCTAAAGTAAATCCACAGATTAAAGGATGTTGCGCTTTTTATCGCTTTTATATTCACTTTTATATTGGTATTTACTGTCATTACTTTTATAGCATGTACTGAAGTATATTAGTCACACACTGAATTGATGAGCACTGAGTGTGTGAAGTTGACTGGAGTAAAGGTAAGGCCTGTAGGCTCTATTACTCACATACGCTTGGGGTCTTGGTGAGACGCAGGAACATCTCAAAGTGGAGTTGTGCAGACCCATCTGTGTTTTTGAAACATGATTTAATGGAGAGATGAGAGCGGGCTAGGTGGGGATGGTACTAAGAGGTGTTTCATTAACAGAGCTTTTTATTGCAAGAAGATCCAACATTGTGACATCTGCCAGGACGTGCATGCCTTAAGCATGTGATTGACAAGAGTTGGCAGAGCCTCAGCAGGTGGTTGGTTGGGGTTCAAGTTTCATGGGTGGAAATTAGGAGGGGTCAAAGGCAAGTGGGCAGTTACCACCTTTAACAGAAATGTTGTCTCACACACTTATCTTTTCCTCTTCCCTTTCCTGTCCTCTTCTCTTCCTGTTACTGCACCTTTCTGTCACTTTGTTTCTCTCTTCT
Organism: Pterophyllum scalare; assembly: GCA_024447675.2. NCBI lineage: Eukaryota > Metazoa > Chordata > Actinopteri > Cichliformes > Cichlidae > Pterophyllum > Pterophyllum scalare. Next base: position 1,300 of record JAMQGT020013566.1, read on the forward strand.
CTTCCCTCTCCTCTCTGAGGCTCTCCCTGTGTATTTTAGTTTTAACTGTGTTACTGTCTGTATTTTGTGTAACCAAGAGGTCTAATAAACTGCCTGCACTGGAACCTGCTCATCCCAGTGATTTTCTTTTGGAAACTTTGGATTTAATTGGGTTTGGATTTTTGGCAAAAAGGAACACGGGGACCACAAAAAATTCCCAACAAGGACATCTCACCGTTGTACTGTTCTATGTTTCTGTGCAACCCCCTCACACCCAGAACTCTATCAGAATCACGCTCTGCCCTTCACCCACTCTCTGTTATAATAAATGCTTCTACTGTTTTATGTTGGTTGCACATATTTGCACCCACCTGTAGCCCATCCCACTGTGAATACAGCTAAGCAGAGTCACTGAGTCTGAATACAAAAAGTAAAGCTGAGGCTGATGTGACTCAGTTTATTTGGTGTTTAGTCAACCAAACTGTTAATAAACTGGAACAAGTCCCCATCCACCCACCCATCCACCTATACTTTAGAGACCCTCCCAAATGGCCGCACTCCTCACCCTATCTTTAAGGGAGAGGCCAGCCACCCTTCAGAGGAAGCTCAATTCTGCTGCGGTTGTACAGGGACAGATTGGCCCCATACTCCCACAGGATGCCCCAAGGGACGTGGTCGAATGCCTTCTCCAAGTCCACAAAACGCATGTAGACTGGATGGGCAAACTCCCACGCACACCCTGGATGTTTGACCCTGCACTGCCCCAGGTCTCCACACAACGTTACAGAGGTGTCAACCAAGGCAAGCCTACAACATCCAGATCCTTCAGGAACTCAGGGCGAGTCTCGTCCACTCCAGGGGCCCTGCCACCAAAGAGTTGTTAACCACCTCAGTGACCTCACCTCCGGTGATGAATCAGTCGCTGCCAGAATTGCTTCGAGATTGGCTGAAAGTCTTTTACCATGGCCTCACCAAACTCCTCCCACACCTGAGTTTTTGCTTTGGCCCCCACCCGAGCCACATTCCGCTTGGCCTGCCGGTACCCATAAACTGCCTCCGGAGTCCCACAGGCTACCCAAGCCCGATAGCTCGATGGCTCCCTTCACCTCCGGTGACCACCATCTGTTTCAGGGATTACCACCAAAACAGGCATCAAACTCCACGCTCACTCCAGATTCCAAATATCAACTTCATCAGATCACCAGTAACCTCCAACATCTACCAGGTGATTGGTGACCCATCTAGGTTTGGGGTAGATTTTATTTGCAGGAGGCAGCTCAGGTGTCAGGTATAAACTTTCAGTTCTTATTCCTCTAAAAGGAACTTCACAGCATGTTTAGGCTCCCCTTTATGCAACAGCCATCCATAGCCATTCATGACCTCAGCAGCGCTGAAAACAAGGCATCATCCATCTAATCAGGATGTGCAATTACTCAAGCTTTAATTTCAATCAATTTTGGCTTCCAATTATTAAAGCTTCCAAATGTGAAAACAAAATAATTGAGATAAAACTCTAACTGTGCCACATTTACTTCTGCAGTGATTCTCTCATATCATTTCCTTTTGCCTCTCCTCAAAAGTCCAGTTCATATTAATTCATCTATTTACTTTATTCTGTTGAAACATACTTAAAAGTTTAAGAAAATCTCATTAAATTAAAAATACTTTTTTCCCTTTTTTAAAGTTTAATGAGTCTATTATTCTTCCAAATTCTGAGTAATCCTGTTATTTAATTATCTCAGCATTTTTACAATGAGCAGCCCTAATATCTGACAGCTGTTTATTATTTTCCTGCAGATCTCATTAAAACTTTTATTACTGTGTGTACTTTGCATTTTTGTAAAGGACTTCAGAAGGCTAGTTTTGCAGTAGTACTAGACTAATAAATGTTATTACATGTGATTATTGTAAAGGAATGTCATGCGTCCTCTGACCCAGCCTGTCCATGCTGCATGTGGTCAACAGATTTAGGCTAAAAGTGACCAGATGAGTGGTGCATTAGGAGCTGTGCGGTATGCTCTGCTTTGCTTTGCATTTTCACTGCTGCTGACTGTCCAACGTCACCGATACCCAACAATCAAAAGACCTTTTGCAATCAGAACTGACAGTGAGTCCAACAATTCACAGCAACTGACCGCCAGAACAAAAGCTCGGCGGTCCCTGCATGTGCGGGGTCACTGGGGGGGGGTATCACCGAGCTCATGATCAGCAGATGGAAACAGAAGAGAGCCATGAAATTAAAACTGACCCCTGAAAATCAGCAGATTATTTATGAACATTTACCTTCATATGATTAATGCTTTTGAGCAGTTTTGAACATCATAATTTCATTTTTTTGAATGTCTGATATAGAGGAACAGAAACAGGCACTCGTACCCTGGATGTTTGATCTGTTTCAGTGGAGGAAACTTTTCCTAGTCTAACATCATCAGTTTTTTCAGATTTGATCGATTACCTCACCCACCGATAGGTGGAGGATGGTTATGTTTTCACTCCTGTTTGCCTATTAACAAAATTGATGAAACTTTGTTGAAATATTAAATAAGGACCCGAGAACATATGGTTTCATTTTAAAGGTCAAGCTCCCAAATCCCTCTCATCATTGGTGAACTTTTAGAATTCGTAACGCAGTGAAGTTTTCATCCATTCAAAATCAAAGGCTAAAATTATCACCAGGATTTATGAATGTTTATGTTTGGGTGCTGATGTGGGAAACAAATATCAGTCGGGGTGGTTCTTCGAGTCTGGACACTGTTTTGGTGAGGTGGAGCCGTGGTCCCACCCGTCTGACTCATGGGAGATGCTGTGGTTGATACTAAGAAAAGAAACCCCACTTAATCTCAGTTCCAGTGCTGTAAACCAGTGAAACAGAGCAGAGTAATGGAAGATCATTAATCTTATTACAGACAGAAGTGGAAATAATAAAAGAATAATTTCAGAAGATGCAGCTTCCCTTTTTTAAAAGTTGAATAAACATACACACACACTCATTATGAATTGCATACCAAAGGCCTCGATGGTGTAACACACGACTCCAAAAAGATCTCTGCAGAGCATGTGCAGCTGCTACTTTGAGACTCAAAGTGTTGGCTGGCACCTTTAAGACTTCCTCACATTAATGAGATTGCATAAAAAGTTTCATAACAGGACAACTTGTTATTAAAAAAAGCCGTTCTGTCTTTGTGAAAGCATTTCGGATCTCCGAATAGTTTCAGGATTAAAATGTAGTTTGACTTCACATTTCACTTTTCTTTAAAAATTGTTGAGCTCTAAAGTAGCTCGGCTTGAGTCACAGTTTAAAATAATCTTTAGCTCACACCGAGCCTCGGTGCAGCCCCCCGTGTCTGAAACAAGCCAGGACCACCGAGTGGGACTCGGCCCTCTGGGTGGCTTTGCAAAGTGTGAAGTCACTCATTACTGAATTTTTTATTTTATTTTTATTTTTTTTAAATAAAATGCATCACTATTCCTGGTGTACTGGAGAAAATCCACACAGAAAGGTCCCGGCCTAATCCCTCCCTTTAAACCACAAAAAGGTCTGTGCAGCAGGTGGGTGGAGCTTCTGATTCTCAGACAAGCATATCAGGGAATTCCCTTCTCTGTGACATCACGCAGAGCCAACGATAGAAAAAGCTGTGGTAAACTGGGTGTTCAGAGCAGTGTGCAGCTCATACACTGAGCTCATTATTAGAAACTCTGGTCACGTTTAATGTTAACATCCACAACAAGATACATGACAGGAACCAAGGAGATGAGACAGATGCAAAGTTTAGATGGTATCACATTTTCTTTGCTAAATTAATCTGAAATGATAGACTGGCTGAGGTTTGTGAAATTATTCCAGTTTTTATTAAAAGTAACATTTTGGGTAAGAACAATTACTGTGCAGCGTTTTGCTTTTTTCTTTCCTTCAGACCCTCCACAGAGGTTCAGACTCACTGACCTGCTGCTGCAGCTTCAGCTCAGCTCACATTTATTAAATAAGTTAGTTTATCAGCTGAAGTATAATTAAAGTGCAAGAAAATCCACTGATCTAAGAACAGAAGAAGAAGTCTGTGTTTTTAAGTTTAATTAATCCACTGAATGACCAAAATAAGTGATTCTGACTCCTGTCACTATCAGCAGTTCATTGTCCATGTTCACTGACTGTGCTAATACTCACATCTGAACAGGGTGAAATTATTAGAATTAGAGCCGTATGCAGGCGGTAAACTCACTGCTCAGGTGATATAAATGTAGCCCCTCCCCCACAAATTAAAGCCTCAAACCTCAAAGTCTGTTTAATATCAGATCCAAGAAAAGTAAACATGTAATCCTATCGCCTCTCTGCACTGGAAGCACGAGCAGGTCAACATTTTTCACTTTTCCTTCAGCTAGGAGTAAAAAAAGGGTTTGATCAGTTGCAAAACACAGTTCTGCAAAAAAAAAATGGAAGTCGGCCAGTAATAGATACATAAAGCTGATGATTTATGATTTAATCAAACAAAAAAAGACACAGTTTCACAGACTACAGATTAGTCATCAAAACCTGGCAAAACAGGGAAGTGTAAACCGCCGACACGGAACATGTGACACACGCTTGACTTCAGCGCTGAGGAAGAACCCGTCACTCACCCTCCCGTCCACTAAAACTGAAAGTTACCAATAAAAAAAAAAAAGACATGCAAATTTCAACAGAGATCTTTTTATGCTCACAAACTGCAGAGAAAAAAAAAATCCGAGCATAAAGAAGAACTGCTGCTGAGTCTGCTGTGGCTCAGCAGGGAAACGATGTCCAGTATTTAAAAAAAGGAACCTTGGGGACTTTTGCTTCTGTGCACAGTTCCTGTTAAGTGTCTAGAGTTGTGTCCTCATACAAGTGCTAATTTAGCCTGTTAGTTTGTAAGCTGTTGCGCGCACTGCTGAAGTTACACACCACGTGTCTGCAGGGCTCTCTGCTAATAACACACTAAGGCGCTTAAACCAGCCTCAAGGTGTGCCAAACAGACGCAAACAGGAGCTGAACACCGGCCGACAGACCGCGGCAGAGCCTCAGCAGGCTCAGCCTTTATGTGAAACAAGAAAAACTTCGAGAAACAAACAAGAATTACAAATATGAGAGAATCTGGTGACGATCCCACAGAAAACTGCCTGGATGAAGTCTCAGGTTCACCTCAATTCAATGTTATTTATACAGCACCAAATCACAACAACAGGTGCTTTATATTGTAAAGACCCCACAATAATTACAGAGAAACCCAAACAGTCAAAACGACCCCCTATGAGCAAACACTTGGCGACAGTGGGAAGGAAAAACTTCCTTTTAACAGGAAGAAACCTCCAGCATATCCGGGCTCAGGGAGGGGCAGTCATCTGCTGCAACCGGTTGGGGGTGGCGGGTCAGCTTTGCCAAAACAGTAACAGAGGAGAATGAGTAATGTGAGATGGTTAAAGGCGGCTCCATGTTCATGTGGATGACCCGGAAAAATATGTGCCACAAAAATAAGAATTTGGCATTTCACTGAAATTCAACTTGGATCTTTTTGGTCTGTGAACCTTTTTTGGCTTTTAAAGCGGCTAACATCAACGCAAGAGGGCTGCGGGTCCCAGACGAGCAGAGACAACCGGCATCATCCGGCGGGAAGAAGACGCGGAAAACGGACCAAAGTTCAGCCCAGAGAACATGTGAGATGATCCATCCACAGCACGATGGATCGTCTCAGATCAAGCTCGTTTCACACACAGGAGGAAATGAAGCCTATATGAAAACATGCTAACTGTGAGACATTAAAATAGCAAATATGCCAAAAAGCAAATGATAAACATTTGAAACAGAACTCAGGAACAGGTTTAAGAGTGAGCTCAAGACAAAAAGTGAAAGGATGTTTTTCTGTAAGATGAACTTTTGAGATTATTTTCTGCAAACTTGTTTTTATTTTTATTTTAAAGGAAATAGTTTCGGTGAGTGTGCGCCTGGCACTGTTAGACTGTACTTGTTGCGCCTGGAGTACAAGATGAAAAGATTACACTTTTAACACAAAGTGCAGCGGATCACACTCTCAGAAGATTTTCACATCAGCACACAGGGAGGAAGTCACATGCTCTTCATATTCCTGTCAAGTAAAAACAGATGCAGCAGCAACGATCTAAACTCTGCACAACATCAGGCGCACGCGTCCCCAAACATGGCAACCGGGTAACACAACACAGCTGCGAGCAGACGCCGCGCCACTCCTGAGATTCGTCAGCTGGGTGCATGAAACGGTACCAGCCTGAAGGAAGTCAGAGTTGTTTTTCACGACAGAGGTGTGAAAACAGTTCAACACTCTTTGCAGGTTAGCGCACCGAGCTGCTGGTTATCAGTGCAGAATCAGTCCGGCAGATTCATCAGGCAGAGCAGGAGCTCCAGCTGGAGTGTTGTTCAGTGTTGGGAACGTCACTGGATGAGATGAACTGGTTTCTGCAAACCACGATCTAACCCGACTGTCATCTTTAGTGTCGATTAGAACTGCAGACTGGAGCATCAGTTTCAGGCTCTCTGAAGGTCTTTCAGTTTTCGTTTGGACGCTGGCTGAAGCATGTCCAATTCCACAAGGACTGGACTGAAAGTCAGTGGCAGCAGGTCGAGGGAGTGATGAACCAAAGGGTTCGAATGGTCATCAATACGTACGGAGGAGGTCAGGACAGAGGCCTGCCGCCATCTGTGAAACACGGTGGAGGCTCTGTCGTGGTTTGGTGTTGGAGACCTCATCAAAATTGATACCACTGTGCAGAAAAGTACCATCAGATTTTGATGCAACGTGCAGGAACATCTGAGAGAGCGGAACAAAAGGCAGCAACATCCAAAGAAAAGCTCTGAATGTCCTTCAAGAAGCCTGGAGAACTATTCCTGCAGACTGCTCAAAGAGCTGCCTCAGAGGTGTCACACAAACAGCGACTGTTTTTGCCTCGTGTGCTGTATTTCTATCAATAAATCTGTGCACAAATTTTCCTCAAACTGCAAACCGCACTGACTCACTTACCTTTACAAGCAAAAGCTGATTCAGTCTTAAGAGCTCCAACAGATCCACATCCTCTGAGGTTCAGCTAATAAATCCACAAACCTCTCAGTTTCAGTGGCTTCCTTTTGTGTTACAGTGTGCACACTTCACTGTAATCTATTACTTGAGGTGTGTTATATAAAGGCATACAGGACCACAGAAATAAAATACAAATTTTCACCAAAACAGCAACAGATGTGGTTTAACCCACGCTATCTTCATGCCTCACCCTCTCACCCTTCTTCCTTCCTTGGTTTCAATCACACACTGATACGTCAATAACTGAACCAAAGCTGTGACAAACAGGGCAGCTGCTTCTACTTACTTTTCCTAAGAACACTCCTTCCTGGGCAAAAGGGGGGAAATTAATGGGAAAATATAAAGTTTGTGTCCGTGTTTTGCCTAAGTGCAGCGTTAGCGTGAATGCCGTGGCTTCCCCGAGTCAAAGGCAGCACTCAAACAGAAACTAAAGCACATTTCATTCAGTCCTCATTTAATTCTTACGGAGACGCAGCGGTGCAAACATTACTGCATACTAAACTAGCTTTAATGTTCCCAGAAAAGCCCCTGTAATGGCTTTAGAAAGCTGCACTTCCATACAAAGTTAATCTAAACCACCACCCTTTAAACCATCAGCTCAAACAGAGAGTCACTGCATCATAAACCTGCACCAACAAACAGACCTGAGCTGCACACTTCAGCACATTTTGATTTCACTTACATTTAGGCTTACAACCTCTGCTAACAAGGTTTCCTGATCTACTAGCACCTCTGCCTCTTTTATAATGCCCTTCTCCAGACCAAATCGCTGCAGACTTCTGCTATAAGCTGATTTTTAATCAGTCACTGTGTTCTAACTACTATTTAACACGAATTTGAATGGGGCTGGTTATTTTTAAAACAGCCATATCTCCAGTTATAAGTGGGCGAGTGCACTTTTGCAAACACCTCATTTTAGTTTTTTGATTTTTATCTTCACCCTCTCGCCAAAAAAAGTTTGTTTGTTTTTCAGTTGAATCGTGCAGATTAAAGGTCACAGTAAGGGTGGAAAAAGTCTTGAAGTGATTCATCCTGGTCTTATTTTTCACATCACAAAAGCCTCACGCTGTAACTGGGGTGTGTAGAGTTTTTACTGTATCACAGGGATATGATGGGAAACAAGAGCCATGACTACAGCCTAGAGTCAGGTTAGGAGTGTAAGAGTTTGTTTGATGGTTGCTTCTTCCCTTGCAGACGTGTGTTAATCCTGTAAATCTGGGGTGAGAACTCCAGGTCTGTGGTTTGCTGTTAATTACAGGTGCCAGTGTCGCGCCTCTGCTCTCTGTTTGCTCACATATACAAGGTCTTGAATAATCAGGCCCCATCTTATCTCAAAGACCTCATAGTACCGTATCACCCCAATAGAGCACTTCGCTCTCAGACTGCTGGCTTACTTGTGGTTCCTAGGATACTTCAGAGTAGAATGGGAGGCAGAGCCTTCAGCTTTCAGGCCCCTCTTCTGTGGAACCAGCTCCCAGCTTGGATTCAGGAGAGAGACACCCTCTCTATTTTTAAGATTAGGCTTAAAACTTTCCTTTATGATCAAGCTTATAGTTAGGGCTGGATCAGATGACCCTGAACCCTCCCTTAGTTATGCTGCTATAGGCCTAGGCTGCTGGGGGGGTCCCATAATGCACTGTTTCTTCTCATTCACCTTATTTACTTGTTTATACTTCACTCTGTTTTTAATCATTATTATTAATCTCTGGCTCTCTTCCACAGCATGTCTTTTGTCCTGTCTCTCTCCCCTCAGCCCCAACCGGTCATGGCAGATGGCTCCCTGAGCCTGGTTCTGCTGGAGGTTTCTTCCTGTTAAAAGGGAGTTTTTCCTTCCCACCGTTGCCAAGTGCTTGCTCATAGGGGGTCGTTTTGACTGTTGGGGTTTTCTCTGTGTTACTATAGGGTCTTTATCCACAATACAAAGTGCCTTGAGGCGACTGTTTGTTGTGATTTGGTGCTATATAAATAAAATTGAATTGAATTGAACCGAACATATGCAGAGCAAAGCTGAGCAGAGGAGAGAGCGCTGAAGACACGATAATGTTTCTCAGGCTGAAATAAAAGCTTCAAGACGGCTGCCAATCCATCACTTTAAGATCTGACTTTAATAAAGAGAGAAGCCCAAACAGAAACAAGCACCTGGTCCCCCATAAAGGAGTCCATCTGCACAGTATTACAAATGTGTAAATCCTTTATAGATTAAAAGGTTTTATTAGCAAATATTTGTGATATATATTTTTCTATTGCTTTATATGAAGCAATATTAGGGCCGCATTAAAAGAACGTTAGGACTTAATTTTTTTTTTCATTTTGTTGTTTTAAAATAGCTGAAATTTTCAAGAATAAAGTCTGAAATTTGAGAACATAGGTTCTAGTTAAACTACGACAGTATGTGCACGAGGGCTGGACAATAGATTTTATTTTTAAGAAATATCGATATGTTTTCATACTCGAAGTTTGTTCATTCAGTCTGTTTAAATTTTTTGTTTGTACCTTTGGGAAGGATCGAGATATATATCGTATATCGCCAATTCAACTAAAAAAATATCGAGTTATTATTTTTGGTCCATATCGCCCAGCCCTGCTGTGCATCCTCTCTGCAGAATATGAAAATGAAACTTCAGCATCAGTTTGAGCGCAACTAGAGTCGGTTTTATTCTCAAAATGTCAAATTAAAACAAACATACTTCACTACAATATGTTCTGTTAATGTGGCCCTGATACTCCTTCAACGGCTGATGAGCTGGGATTTACTGGACCTGAATGCAGCATCAGGACACGGGATAATACAGATGGTTCCTGAACACATCTCTCCCGGCTGTAATTCCCAAAGGAACAAACAAAAAGAACAAGTCGAGGAAAAAATAAGCGCATATTAAGTTTCTCCTTTTAAACTCGGCTGTTTTGAAATCTCGAAGCGACTAACTTTGACTTTTTTAACCTCTGACCGCGGCTTTCACGTCCCGCGGGCTCATTCTGAAGTCCAGGCTTTAGTTTAACGTAAAAATCTGCAAGTTAAAGAAGCGACGGCTGAAAGTGTGAATAAAGTGGGAGTGAGTGAGACAGTCCTACCTCCAACACGACTGTGCGGTTAAAACGGCCCTCCGTGCCGTGGCCTGAGATTAGTCACAGCTCGGGCCTGCGAGCAGGAAAACGGCTCCGCAACAAGCCGTTCCCCTCCCAGAGAGGCTTATCCTCGGATCCGTGCGGGCTTAGAGCCGTTTTTAGCGCACAGAGCCGAAGTACGGAGAAAACACCCACACCAAAGCAGCACAACTTTTTCTTTTCCCAGCCGTGGGCGACTTCGCTGGGAACCAACTCCGCGATCAATCATTTCTACTCACCCGGTGTTGTTGGTTCGCAGGGAAAAGTTGCGCCTTTATAACCCGACTACAACGCCATAAAGCCGGGAAGTTATCCCTCCCACGATCCTAGAAGACTCGACTTTGGACGCCTTTAATCCAAGAATCCCGTGTTGTGCTCGGTCCGTGTTATTATCATGGGCGGGGGAGAGAAGCAGAGCAGGGAGTTCCTGTCCCTGAAACAGGGAAACTCAACAGGAAACCGAGAGAACTGCCGTGCTGGACTCCTCCGCTAGGGCCGAAAGGATAAAAGGTGCCGCCGGAGGAATGCGCCGTAAGCCGTCATATATGGAGATCAGTTGGTGCCAACAAGAACCTGATCAAAGTATGGAGGGCAGTTAGTGTCATAAGACAGCCAACAAGAACTAGAAGTATAGAGGGTGATTGGTGCTGCTGGAGGAATGTGCTGTAAGACCCTGTCTGTCTACTCTATGGAGGGCAGTTAGTGTCACAAGGCACAGCCAACAAGGACCTACTGACTGTATGGAGAGCAGTTAGTGCCGCAAGACACACCCTACATAAACCATACATAAACTACATACATAATGCCTTACTCTTATATAGCACTTTTCAAGGTACTCAAAGACGCTTTACAATTTCAAGCACCATTCATTCACACCTCAATCATACTTGGTGGTGGTAAGCTACTAATGTAGCCACAGCTGCCCTGGGGCAATCTGACAGAGGCGTGGCTGCCAATTCGCGCCTACGGCCCCTCCGACCATCACCAAACACACAACCACATTCACACTTTAGGCAATGTGGGTTAAGTGTCTTGCCCAGGGACACAATGTCAATGACACAATGACAGCACACGCTCAGACGGGGACTCAAACCCTCCAGTTGCGAGGTGAGCACCTACCCACTGCGCCACTGCCACCCCACTACATAAAGTATGGATGATGATTCCTGCCAAAAGGTGCAGCCAGAAGAATGCACTATAATAGCCTGTTAATATATGGAGGACGGTTAGTGCCACAAAGTACTGCTAACAAGAACTACCCTAAACTATGCAAAGCAGATATGTATATGGAAGGTGGTTAGTGCACAAAGGTGCCACAGACAAGACCCTGTTCTAAGAGTAGAAGGTTGTTAGTGCCAAAAGGTATCAACAGAAAAATCCAAGGTGCAGTCAAATGAATGCACAGTAAAAACCTGCTTAATGTATGGAGGGTGATTAGTGTCATGAGGAGCTATCAGGGAAATGGGCTAGTGATGGGAAGTTTGGCTCTTTTCAGAGAGCCGGCTGTTTAGACCCAGCTCCCAAAGATGAGCCAGCTCTTTGGGCTCCCAAATGGCTCTTGTTATAATTTTTAGCCTCATATTTTAGCCTACATAAGCATGAATGGTTTGTGTGCTGAGAAGCCATTTTGCATTCAGTCTTTTTATGCAAAATTTTTTAACTTTTTCAATTTTTATTTTAAAATTTTTTTTAAACACACTGTAAACAAATCTACAATATCAGGAGCCGAAGCAAATTCTTAATGTTGAAACTAGGGATGTTCCTGGCAACTAATTTACAAGGGAAAAATTTAGACTAAGTGACTAGTCTGAAACTAAGAAACACTCAGATATCAAGTTAAATGTTAGGATTGTTTAATGGACAATGACAAAAACTGTCTAAACAAAAGCATTTAAAACCATTACTCACATTCTTCAATAATGAATCGCACTTCAAATGATGCTTGTTCTACAATTCATGACACGCATCAATACAATACCGACTACGGGTATCGCTCTTAGTAACGTGTTTTCGCTGTCTGTCCCTGAACTACGCCCGTGCGCTGTCATGTGGCGCTGGAGCTTAGAAATCACTTTTTGGCAGGACACTGGGACACGTGCAGATGTCCACAAGCTGTGGTGAAGAAGAGCGAGCATAAAGGTCATTTCAGATGTACCTATGAGCTCAACCAGCAAACACACAAAGTGTTTGTGTGCGGTTTGTCATACAGTGTGTGTGCGCGAGCTGAAGCATGAGGGAGAAGTTCCCTCAGAGGTGGAGAAAGATGGAAGGAGGAGGAGAGGAGAGGAAGCAGAGGTTAGATTTAAAGGGAAGGGAAGTTTAAAGAACCTCATTTTTAAATCAGATACTGGATCTGTGTATGATGAGAACTTATGTTTTTTAATACTGTGAAATGTCCCGCAAAACAAACTGAGGTGAATCCTACTTTAAACCCGGACTGAGGCAAAGTAAAAGCAAAGTGTGTATTCCCTTGTCTATTATTACTTTATTATCATGTTAATATAGCAAGAGATCCACTTAGTTTTGTGCAAAAATAGCTGGCAGAAATGTCTTTCCAAAAAATACTTTTTACTTTCTCACTTTGAGTGCATTTCAGAGCCTGCACTTCACTTTCAGGAAAGAAGCTTTTGTGACCTCTGATGACAGGCTGGCTAACATCATAATGTCACTATAGTTACGGGTGCATGCAAGAGAAAAATAAAGCATGAATTATAGAAATACAGCCAAATAAAAATAATAAATCGAATCTGAATATGTAACCTTAAGAAAAAGTCTGCAGTCACTCTGGCAGCTCTCTGACGCCTCACCAAGCTTCAGCTGAGCTGTGAGCAGCATCCACGGATTCTCCCGTCTGGTTTCCCATGTTTAGACCTTGGAGCACCTTTAATTTCTATTTGGGCCCACATCACCGACAGTCCAACACATTAACTTCACAATTATCTATACTTATGATATGTACATGGTGTTGCTTCTTTCAACGGTAACTTGAGGCGTGACTACGCTGATAAATCTGACATCTTTTAAATATGCTGTCAGAAAACAGCTGAGACGTTTTGTGGAGATATTTTGGTGTCTATGTTGCGCTTTCTCAGCTGCTTGAGATGCATGTTTGGGATGAATTGGTAACAATTCCAGAGCTTGATTCCAACCAGTTCAGAGGGCATTGACTTAATTTTGAATCTGACTAATTTCCAGCAGATGGGATTGTTACGAACCCAAGTCAAGGGGAAAATGGGGCATACCATGAATTGGGAGCTCATCCCTTTCTTTGGTTTGGCTTTTTCGTCATCTGGGGTGAGCTGTGCTCATTGTGGTTGCTCTGCTTTTCTGGTTGGCAGTTTTTTCTTGTGTGTGTGTGTGTGTGGGGGGGGGGTGTCAGTATGCAGTTTCAGTGGGAGGACTTTGTGATAAGCCCAACTAGGGACAAGCTTAATAAGTGTAAGAAGGATGATCTTGTGATTATTGCTAATTTTTTTGACGTGCAAGTGCCAACAAACATCAAGGTTAAAGAGCTGAGGGAGCTCTTGTGTGCAAAGCTGGGTGAAAGGGGCTTGTTTGGTGAGCCAGCTCCTGAAGGGGGAGTTGAATTGAGTACCGCTGCTGGTGTTCCTATCCCACCACAAAGTCTCCCTCCTCAAACGACCATGAGGAGCTGCAGCTTACACTGTGCATAAAGGAGGTGGAGCTGCAAAAGCAGAGGTTGGAGGTGGAATCCATGCACTTAAGGGTGAGAGCTCTGGAGTTGGAGCAGGGAGCTGCTGCTTCTGCCAGTCTTTTCTCTCCTCAGCTTAGGTAAGCACATCACACTAGTTCCACCATTTAGA
>JAMQGT020013567.1:0-14787 GCA_024447675.2 Pterophyllum scalare
GAGACGGCATCCATCCCACTTTGGATGGAGCAGCTCTCATTTCTAGGAATCTGGCCAAATTTATCAACCCTCCTAAAACCTGAGTTAAAATTAGTTAAACTGCAGGAATGTCTTAAAGACATAAAGGCCTGGATGACCTCTAATTTCCTGCTTCTAAATTCAGATAAAACTGAAGTTCTTGTACTCGGCCTCACAAATCTTAGAAGCATAGCGTCAAACCAGATACTTACTCTGGATGGCATTACCTTAACCTCGAGTTATTTTTGACCAGGATATGTCCTTCAATGCACATATTAAACAAATATGTAGCACCAGTTTATTACATTTGCACAATATTTATAAAATTAGAAACATCGTTTCTCAGACTGATGCTGAAAAGTTAATCCATGCATTTATTACTTCTAGCTTGGACTACTGTAATTCATTATTATCAGGCTGTCCTAAAAACTCCCTGAAAAGCCTTCAGCTGATTCAAAATGCTGCAGCTAGAGTACTGACAGGGACTAGAAAGAGAGAGCAGATTTCTCCCATACTGGCTTCTCTTCATTGGCTCCCTGTTAAATCTAGAGTAGAATTTAAAATCCTTCTCCTAACATACAAGGTCTTGAATAATCAGGCCCCATCTTATCTCAAAGACCTTATAGTACCGTATCACCCCAATAGAGCACTTCGTTCTCAGACTGCTGGCTTACTTGTGGTTCCTAGGATACTTAAAAGTAGAATGGGAGGCAGAGCCTTCAGCTTTCAAGCCCATCTTCTGTGGAACCAGCTCCCAGCTTGGATTCAGGAGACAGACACCCTCTCTATTTTCAAGATTAGGCTTAAAACTTTCCTTTTTGATCAAGCTTATAGTTAGGGCTGGATCAGACGACCCTGAACCACCCCTTAGTTATGCTGCTATAGGCCTAGGCTGCTGAGGGGGGTCCCATAATGCACTGTTTCTTCTCATTCACCTTTATTTATACTTGTTTATACTTCACTCTGCATTTAATCATTATTAATCCCTGCCTCTCTTCCACAGCATGTCTTTTGTCCTGTCTCTCTCCACTCAGCCCCAACCGGTCACAGCAGATGACTGCCCCTCCCTGAGCCTGGTTCTGCTGGAGGTTTCTTCCTGTTAAAAGGAAGTTTTCCTTCCCACCGTCGCCAAGTGCTTGCTCATAGGGGGTCATTTTGACTATTGGGTTTTCTCTGTGTTATTGTAGGGTCTTTACCCGCAATACAAAGCGCCTTGAGGCGACTGTTTGTTGTGATTTGGCGCTATATAAATAAAATTGAATTGAATTGAATTCCATGTAACCGGAAGATATGGTCAGTCGTGTCTAAGACTGACTGAAGTTTTGGGAGAGTAACAAAGTGCTTTGGAGAAACAACTGATGATGATTAATATTGACTTGTTGTCAGAGGATGGTAGAAGACTAGTAACAAAATACAATGCATTATGGGACCACAGGTAGCCAGGAATCGGAAGTGGTCTGAGCAGCCGGAGGTGAGCTGGAAGATTTATTTTGATCGAAAACAGAGTAAGCAGAGACATATTCATGGTCATCTTTGACAAGGGAAGGCCACCAGAACATACATTGCATGAAGGTTATTGTGCAGGTTTTTTTTGTTTGTTTTTTTAATTTAGCAGTGTGGGCCCAGTGTATTACCTGGGAACGGACTTTCAAAGGGATGTAGAAGCAGTTAGGAGGTCTATTACCAGGGTCTGGTTTGTCCCACTGGGCGTCTCAGACCAGAGACTCCCACATCAGGGAACCAATGGCACGCACTGGAGGCAGGGTGGTTTCTTCTTCACAGGTGGAAAATTGGCGGGACAAAGCAGGTTTGACATTTTCGGAACTTGGTCTGTAAGTTACGTTATGCAGTGGCAGCAGATGAGATAATCAGGAACAGGTTAGCACCTAAAACCCAGGCGTGATGAGTCAAGTGGCCTATATATATATATATATATATATATATATATATATATATATATATATATATATATATATACACACACACACACACACATTGATGCTTTTGTCTTCATATTCTATCAAAATTTTTGACAGCAGTGCAGTATTTCCTGTGTGTGCGGGCTGCTTGTGATTGGACAGTGTGGTTAAATTTTTCATGCCATTAAGCCACTGGAGACAGTGGTGGAATCTACTCTGGAAAGTTTTGAATGTATTTCCAGCATGCTCACTTTGGAGATTTGCTATGATACATAAAGAAAAAATGAACTGTAAAATATTGACAGGCAGTAGCGTGTAGTGTAAACAGAATATGGTACTGTTTAACAAAGAAAAAATAAACCTTAACAGTTTTTTTCTTTGTTTGGTTTTGTTGTGAGTGTTGATGACCTTCGACCCTTTGCCCTGACTGGTTTTGTTCTGCTGTTTGGAAAGAGCCGATGTAGCCCAGAATCCTTGCAGTTGAAATGATGCATTGGAGATGGAGTACTTTTCCCTTGAGCTGGGGTCTGATTGATATGCTTCACTCAACCTGCAATTTCACTGCATCGTGCACAGCTAAACATATTGAAACACATTTCTACAGCTTGATTTAGCATTGCCAAATACACTCTCATTTGGAACTGGTCAGTGATGTCTTGTGATTGCCTGCACACTGTCGACTGTACATGTGTTCTGCGGACTGTGTGTTTACAGTTTTAACACCACAGTCTTCTTCCACAAGCTGCTCCATCTGCTCTGGACCCCATTAAACAAACAGACCATATTAATTGCATAGATCCAACAACAATTTGACTGCTCTTGAGAGCATGCCACATTTGATATCCTTTTGACTGCACTACCATACCAACACACCAATACATGTACATCCAAGCTGCTGACTCCTTTGATCTTTGCTGCTCTTCCTGGAGGGCAGGTGAGTCATTCAGCGTTACCTTTTGTATTTCTGTGTCTGGTTTCTGTGCAGATTTTTTTTTGCTTTTTTTTATGATTAGATTTTTTTTATGCCCTGTCTCTTCAACCTTCATATGCCCACCTGAGGGAAGAGGCCTTACCACAGGGTGGGGATCAATGAACTGCTGTGTTGTGCTCAGCCAGTGTAGGATCTTATTTAGAAGCCCTCCAGGTGGGGAGGATCAGTGGTGCACAGAGGGAGAGAGGCAAAGCCGCCATCCATTATTTATTTCCTCATTTAACACTGGCAGCAGGATCCTCACCTACTTCCATTTGTTCAAAAAGTAGTGCTGCGTGGGGTTAATTCTCTAAAGGGGTTAATATTAGGAACATAATTGGATTCCAGCACCAGGACAGATGGGAGTTTGAAAGATAAGAGATGCATTGTAAACACACTGAGCCTTGTTGCTGATAAAAGATCTATTTGTTCTGCTGCTCTTTTGCTATAACGTCAGTGCATGCCAGAACAGGGCAGTCTGGTGAAGCCTATTGATCTACCCATACTTCCTCTGTTAGAGGAATGACGAATTAGTCCTTGCCAATAAAACCTAACATATTGTCTGCACCGTCCCACCCATCCATCCCTCTATCCGTTGTTCTTTTTCACCGTTTATCAGACCAAAAACCAGACGCTCTTGTAATGAGGACTTAAGAGCGAGCTGCTTTGTGCTGCAAGTGATAAAACTTCTCAGAAGAAGAATATGAATTCCTGAAGGTAAAATGTAGAACTTTGGTATCATGAATGGTTCTATGAACAGCTTTTCATTGTCTGATAGAAGAGAACTTGGCATAAAACAGTTTTAAAGGGAAACTTTCTCTTGTGCTTCATTCTATTAGTCACAGTAACAGTGAATAATTGTTGACAATACTGTCATTTTTCTTTTAAAAAATTAAAGTTCTGAGATGTTCGAAAGTCAGACTTATCATGGAGGAATTGATCAAAACTCAAACGCAACATGATTACACCACTCACTTGCATTACATTAACCACACAGTAACTAAAGAGTTGCGAAACAAATTGCATATTATTTACATAAAAAAATGTAAATATAACAGATTCACTATTAAATAAGTTTAACCATTTGAGACTATGCAAGGCCTCTGAATAATTGTATTGCCATTTAAACAGCTGCTTCGGTCCAGAGGTATTCCTCTAAACGCACAAGTATTTATATCCTTTTAATAGGATTGTGCAACTAAAAATGCTAAATGATCTGTTATTAAAGTACACTGCCCATGATAATAACCACGACTGCCCCAAATGGTGAAGCGGTTACAGTTAAACTTTTAAGCGCTAATTAAAAAACAGAAAAGAAGAAGAAGAAATGCATTCAGCTGCTGAACCCCGGGGGATGAAATCTGTCTTCTATTCTGTTGTAAATTGAGCACACCTAGCAGCTCACTGCAGAATAATCAGGAATTAGAGGATAAATGCACCAACTGTGAAGAGTAATACGTGCCTGCATTGCTCCTGCACCCTTAGTTTATAAAGCCCCCCGCCACCCCCACCCCCAAGCTTGTGGCTATGCTTCTCTGTTTGAATGCAGGATTTAAAAGTCTCTGGAGGAGCACAGTGGGTGAGTAAGAAGTGTTTTTATGTCATGCTATAAGCTTCCACTCAAGATATTTTCTACCCTTTTAGATTCCTTCGTTTTTTTTTTTCTTCATCTCTGAATGCATGCGAATTGTGCTTTGAAATAGCACAGAGGGAGTGTGAAGTTGTGATTGCTGTGTAATAAATGAGAGAGAGAAACACTTACAGTGCCTCAAGCTTTGACAAGTAATTAAGGGGAGCTGTGCCACAGCAGACACTGAGTGGTGACCAGATATTACAAATAAACAAATTCAAGCACAAGATGTTTTTAAATTACCTTATTTGCTTTTGTTACTTCCTTCTTTCTGTTTATAAATAACAATTCATACTGTTAAAGGGTAAATGATGCATTGTGATGTATACATCATCTCAATATTGAAAGTAATGCCACTCTTGTGGATTTCAGGCACTATTTACAGCCTTCATCTTTTATCTGCAGCGTTCCATGAGCAGCATGAAGCTCTGGTCAGCAGGTGAAGGACAGCAACGAGTCCATGGCCTCCTCGTCACCCTTGCAAGTCCTTCAGCAGATGGAGTTAACCCACGGTGTTAACAACAGGCGTCATAGCAGCTCTGGAAGGCCTTGGTGGAAATTGAGTGTCAGGTATTTACTTGAGCAGATTAAGCAGTGTCCCAGAGATTGTACAGGGTATTTCTTTAATCCTTGCAATTTGCTACTACTCTTGCTGTCCTTCACCACCACGTAAACACGGGCACAAGCTGTTCGGACTGCGCACTTTTTGTGCTGCGGTTGTTATTTCACAGCAGTAGACATGGCCAGACATGTAAGTCTCCTTTTTCAGTTTGTTGTTTCGCATTGTTATTGCAGAGGGTTTCAATATAAACACATGTCATGTTTGGCTTGTTGTGCAGCTTTTTATGGAGCGGGAACCAGCCTGTATATGTGCACGAGGGCAAGTTTTCATTTAGTGTTTTATGAAACACCACCTATGATTGTTTTGATTTCTATCTTTAAGGCCTAACAACCGATTCATGCATATTGTAGAAATTAAAGATACTGCCTAATGGCCAGTGACTTAAGGGTCAAACACTTTTTTCAGTCACCATTACCGGTCAGGAAACACAGTTTGTAGGTCTCAGCTGAATCCTGCAGTTGTCTGAGTCATCACATTACACATTCTACCTTCACTTTTATAAAGAAAATACACACACACACACACACACACACACACACACACTCATTTTTCTATTCTTTGTTTTCTTTTTCCATTGCTAAGTTATCATGGTCAGCAGTGTCATGCTAGAGAGTGTTTTCTTGCTGTGCAGGCGGGCAGAAAAGTGATTTGAATTCATAACATAAAAGTTGTGACACACAGTCCTGCTGACCAACAGTGTGTGTGCAGCTTAATTAATCCTTAAAATATATATTTATTCCTCACATCAAACACCGTTATTTACATCAGCAGCTTAGCATATTTGATGGATTTGCCAGCTCAATCTGTGGACGATCACATCAGAAATTGCAGCTGCACTTCTATAACTTTTGGACGGATTTTACCAAAAGTTTTAACTATTGGGTTCTATTCAATTACGTAATGCATCAAAATCCATTATCAGACTGTTTAAACTTGATTGAGATGTCCAATGCATCCATCACAGAGCACATCATATTTGCATTATTGACACATTTGCATTATTGTTGTGGGATAATATACTCCCACAGAGGTTTGTTGTAACATACCGTGTGCACCTTTGGCATCATTTTTCAAAGGTTAGGGCTGTCTGACAGAGTTCAGTAGATATGCCTTACTGTCTGAATAATGGCACAGTGAGACAGAAAAAAGAACTTTTCTGGTACTGTCACTTTTGCTGGATAGTCAGTGGTAACATAAAATTGCAGAGAAGCTCATTGCAGTTGGGGGAGTTTATAACATGTGTTTAACATGTGTAAAGGGGTGTACCTTAACTCTTAACAATGATTTCCTTTTCATAAAAATAATTATTTGCCTAATTAAACAAATGACAACAGTAGAAAAAGAGAAGTCAAACACAAGACCAGAATTCCTGTCTCCTAATTAGAGGTTGTGTGATTAGACATTTATTGGCTGCTGCTCTTCCTCACAGGGCAAAATGGCGCTACATCAGTTCCCCGAATGTATAATAATAAAGGTGTAACTGGATACATGAGAAAATTATGTTTAGGGGCTAAATATAATGACAAGAAGGAGTTCCCAGTGTCTCAGTGTCACTATATAATGAATTGCAAGTGAGAATGTGTTGAGATGGGAGGTCGTTGCTATACTCTGTGAAACACTGTCTGGACAAATTCTTGACACTTGACAGTTTCTATGTAAAATTTCTCAAAAACTGTGGATTCTTTCCCCAAATTTCATCATCTGTGGCTCATATTATAGATTCAGAGAATCTTCTGGAAACTTCTGCACAAGGAACAGGGCTGAAAATCAATACTGAATGGCCATGATTCCTGGGCCTTCAGACAACACTGCTTTAAAATCAGACAATTCTGTAATGAAACTCACTACAAGAGCTAAGAGGCACTTCCAAAAAAATCCTTGTCGGTGAACACAGTTCATTTGCCGCTTCCACAAAAACGAGTCGAGAGTCCGTGTGAATAGCAAAACAAAAGGAAAGAAAAAGCAAACAAAATTGAGAAACACCACCGCCTCCTCTGGGCCCAAACCAATTAAACATGGATTAATGCCAAAAGGAAAACCGCCCTGTGGTCCAGCCAGAATTTTGAATTCTTTGAAAATCAGGGAAGTCGTACCTTCTTTTCCCTATCTGGGATAAAGAGAAGAGGAAGAGTCAAAAAGATTTAAAAACTGTGACACTTTTAGCTTCAAATTCAAAGTTCGAGCTTTTAGTATATTGTCTTTATACCATTTTGAATAAATTATTGAAATGATTTGCAATTAACTGCTTTATTTACAAAGCAGCCCAGCTTGTTGGGGAAGCTGTTTGTACTACAAGTAATAGAAGATTTCAGTTTTTCACTTTCAATGCCGAGCCTTTTCGAAACAGTGTAGAGTGCATCAGTACTTCATATTTACACTAATGCATGACGTACACACAGTTGCAAAGATGAAAAATGCATATGCATATCATGCATTTCTAATTTACTTCACAATGTATTAATGGAAAAGCTTTTCTCGGCCCTACTCACATAATGAGCCAGTCTTTCAGTCTCACAAACAATGTTTTAGATGACTACAAAGGTGCAATGCTCATTAGCTGCACACTCATGGACGTGGCAGCAACCCTGGGTCATCACTGACAATTCTGTGACTCATTGTAGTCCCCCTTCTAATAGCTATATTTCTGGCATGCAGCTGCACTTTCATAAATACTATCCTCGGCAGAAAACCCATATTTACGAGATAGAGGCAGTTAAGCACATATGTAACACAGTCGCGGGGGAGTGGGCACAACAACTCAGCATTAATTTTAGAAATCTAGCTGTTTAGACAAACTTAAGTTGAACCACTCACAACAGGAAAAGTTAAATAAATATCAGCATAACTTTCAGTGTTTTTCTACCAGTTTCATATACATCCACAGTGAAAGTAAAGGTAAAAGTAAAGTGAGGACTCTTTGTTTATTTGTTTGGGGGGGGGGTGTATTTTCAAATGCAAACACATGCAGCCGAGCAGTCTCTCTGTCTTTGGGGCATGGCGAATAATTCAGAACTGTGTACACTTTCATTCCCGCATTGCACATTAACAAGAGGGATGGCAGCTGATGCATTTGAAAAGAAATGTAATTGAGACTGGGTGCAGTGGACACTGAGATATTAATTTCTCAGAGGGCAGGGCCTGCTGTGGGGCATCAGATAAAATGTAATTAGGCCCACATTTCATTTGAGAGCTTCAGCACTGCAAACATAGACCTGAGGTGAACTCAGGTCACTGCTTTGATGTTAAGTAATATTGGATGCCAAATGATGTATCAATCATGTCTGTAGGCTACGTAACTGGAATTTACAATTATTACTCCCTGTTGTAGACTGTTTATAGGAAGAAATAAATGTTCTCACAACTTGTAGGGAGATAAAACTTTAAGTACTATTCAAAAATAAAACCATTATAAAAAGTGTTACATAGAAAAAGTGCATATCTTTATTGTAGTACTTGACCTTTACTGAGTTCTATTGCTTGAACGTTCTATACTCCAAAGTATAGAACAAGCAGCTGGCCTTCATGGATGGC
This sequence comes from Pterophyllum scalare, assembly GCA_024447675.2. Lineage (NCBI taxonomy): Eukaryota > Metazoa > Chordata > Actinopteri > Cichliformes > Cichlidae > Pterophyllum > Pterophyllum scalare. The sequence continues at coordinate 8,691 of JAMQGT020013567.1, forward strand.
CTTCATCAACTTTTGAATAGTTCTCAGCGTGTCTTTACCACTAACCCTTTTTTTTTTTCTTAAAAGAATAAATAAAAGAGTAAGTAAAAAATTGAGCTTCACAGTTCATCAGTTCATTAGCTTTGCCTGATGCCACCTTCAAGTCACCATTACACATAAGATGACATTTTTTTTTGTTTGTTTTTTAACTTGCTTATTTATTTTCATGTACTTCATGTATTTAATGTATGCCGATTTATTTTCATGTTCTCACTGTACAGGGTGGGCCATTTATATGGATACACCTTAATAAAATGGAAATGGTTGGTGATATTAACTTCCTGTTTGTGGCACATTAGTATATGGGAGGGGGGAAACTTTTCAAGATGGATGGTGACCATGGTGGCCATTTTGAGGTCAGCCATTTTGGATCCAACTTTTGTTTTTTCAATGGGAAGAGGGTCATGTGACACATCAAACTTATTGGGAATTTCCACAAGAAAAACAATGGTGTGCTTGGGTTTAATGTAACTTTATTCTTTCATGAGTTATTTACAAGTTTCTCTTTGTTTACAGCCATTGACATGTCGCAGGGGTTAATACGTGAGGAGCAGATAGAAATTGTGTTGATGTCTGGTGAATGCAGTAACCGGGTCATTGCAGCAGATTTCAATGCAAGACACCCTACAAGACCACCCATCTCCCACGCTACAGTTAGCAAATGGCTTGCCAAGTTTCGTGATACTGGTTCAGTGTTGGATTTGCCAAAATGTGGACACATGAAAACTGTCACTAATGAAACATCAGCGGCTGTCCTAGCTTCATTCAGCAAGAGCCCACAGCGTAGCACTCGCTGCATGTCACTGGAGAGTGGCATCAGTCGAACATCCCTTCGGCGGATATTGGCTACTCACAAATGGCACCCTTACAAACTCCAGCTGCTGCAGCATCTCAACGAGGATGACCCAGACCAGTGCGCTGAATTTGCAGAATGGGCAAAACAAAAATTGGAACAGGACCCACAGTTTACACAGAAGATTTTGTTCAGTGATGAGGCAAACTTTTATGTGAATGGTGAAGTTAACAAACAAAACCAACGCTATTGGTCTGACACTAACCCACAGTGGCAAGCAGTAAGTCAGTTGAAGTAGTTCTTGTATCTGACCAGGATAGCTCCTGGAAGTCTCCTAAATGCCTGAAACTGGCATTTCCAACTATAAGTCCCAGGGGCAGACTTTCTGAGAGACTTCACTGTTTCTCGGAAAGTCTGCTCCAGACCTGACGGAAGTGGCAGAAAATGGATGGATAGATGTCTCGTGTTGTGTGAAAGCCTACCACCACCTTTTTCTAAACAAGCAGTTTTCGCACCAAAAGATGGTTGGTGAATTTATGTCTTTAGCATAGTTGGAAACAATGTTACTTCTTTTCACAAATGAGGCCATAACAGTCCAACTGCCTGCCACCTACTGGCAATATCTATGCAAGTGATATCAGTTGATAATATCCATTCAGTGGGCTGATTACATTAAAATTGGGTGATTTCACCTCTTTTATATCTTGTCCTCTTTATGACTGGATCAAACTGTCTGTCCAGGACATATGCGATAAAAATTCTATTGAAGGGTTCCATTAAAGTTGTTTCCAGAGCTCTGTCATGTTGGCAGTTACCAGCCTGCACCACCTGGCCTGAATGTGTGAGGTCCTCTGTGCTTCAGAGACTTCATAGGCTAAGCCAAAGTCAATTAGTTTTACCCTCAATGGCTGCTGTAAATGCTCCATAATCATCATATTCTCAGGTCTCAGATCTGCATGCAAAATCCCTTTGCTCTTCAGAATCCACAGCGCCTTTACTCAAACTGAAACCCTGAATAACAATATGAGAAGGTCAAGTATTTGAGTAGTTAACATTTTTGAATGGCTTTCCTGAGGCATTGCTTGCATTTAGGTTCACTTTAAGGTGAACAAAACACTTTCAGATGGAACAGAAAAAAAAATACCTACAACATGTATGCAGGTCAATGTGTAAATTGGTTTTATATTTTTATCTCCAAAAGAGTCCAGAACAATGATAGTGCTATATTATATTTTCATCATTATGAAGCTTTCTGCAGCTAAATCAGTTATTTATTAATGTATGTGTATGTCCACTGGATGTGATGCAGTATGGATGCCAAACACATGTTGAATTTCAGTAAGCTAGAGCAGAAAGGTCTTAGCTGATTACTTAATATTGATTGTGACACTTTGCTGCTTCACAATGTGGTGTTGCATTAGATATGGATATAAAAATTATATGATGTGTTTCATTTGTTTATGTGGCTTAGTAAAGTCACACTTTTTTATTTCCTTATTATTTACCTACATTTTCTTGCAAATGGCAGTGCTGGCTGGAGCCACACGGCACTTTCACCGTTGTGCAGTGTAATGACATTAATCATAAACAGCTGCCTGCGTGTCACATCAGAGTCAAAGAGCTCACCTCTGCACTCCCTGAACATCATATGGTTAGCAATAGTTCCATCTAATGACAAAATAGGCAAATCACCTCTTAATCCTAAAGCCATGCATCCAGTACTGAAGTAATGTATCTCACATTAACGTGATAGCTTACATTGCACTTGCAAATTCAAAAGCATTTTGTAAAGCGAGCAGACACATTAATCTAAATGCCACAACCAACCTCCCCCATTCCCTCTTTGCACAACAAACAATCTACAATCTGTTTCCCTCGTGGTGACTTCTCCTGACTTAAGCAGAACTAAAATCTTTCCAGAGTAATTTATTACTTTCCTTCTTGTCGGGCGAATCTCCATTCTGCCAACAGAAAACCTCAGAAGCTCACACATCATTACACACACAGAGATAGCCTAACCTGCCTGACAAGTCTTATGGGTTAGGCCTACATACACTGCATTATCTGTGCCGTTATGAGCTAACACAGGAGGAATCCTACCAATAGTGTGGACATGACTGCTCTAACCCTTGCACGGGTCACTAAATTCACATGTGTTCAGTACATCTAGAAGACTGAAATGTCACCGCCCGCATTACAGGGTGAATCACAAATACAGCATGAATTATGATAGGCATGACAGCCACAACTATATGTTCAGTGTATACGTGCATGAACAGATGTACAGCATATATTTTGCCTACAACAGCTGGAGACATCTACATTAAGGCCCCAACAAATCATCACAAAGAAAGAAACACATTTTTGTCCACGGGTTCAAAACTTCAGACAGTCTGCAAAGAATTCCAAACAAATTATTTGCAACCAAATTATTAAAAACAAAAAGGGCAGAATTTGAGAATAACCACCTCCTGCAGCTTGCCCCTCTCTGTTCTACACTCTGTGCTAAAAATACCTCCATGCTGACTTTTGGAACCCAGCACTCACTGATCACAGAATTCTTCTGCTTAATCCATTGCACAGCCACATCTTTTCTTTTCTGACTTTTCTATTTGTTTATACTACTTTCCTACTCCAGTCAGAAAAGAACTGTGATTGGCCAAAGTCTTCCACCACAATCTATAAAAGGTGCAGAAGTCTAGTTTCCCTTCAGACCACTTGAATTATAATATGTCTTTAATGGCTAAAACTATATATTAATTACTCTAAAAGTTTGATATCAGCAAACAAGATTAAATTTAAACTAATGTACTAGCTTGTAATGCATCTCTCTTTAGTTTGTCTGTCTAACCCAGAGAATCTCTTTGTCTGTCTCGTTTTGTGACCTTTGCCTATTTGTCATTTATGCAATGTTAAAAACACAAAGAACCTGCATTCAATATGGATTCTGTTCTGAATGATGACTTGCTGTGTACAGTATGCTGGACAATATGGGTACACATGGGTACACATCACTAAGGGAATAATAACCATCAAGTATTCAGCCAAGCCATATAACTAACAGTTCGCATTTAATACTGTTTGTTAACCTAAGATTTTATAAAAATCTTACATCTTTCTTTTAAAGTAATGCAACTCATCCAGACTAATCCAGAAAACTTCAAGCTATGTAGTGTATGGAACAGCTGTGCTTGGCATATGCAGGCATGTCACCGTGATTTAGGGAGCACTTCATTTGTCTTTGCTTAGCATGCTGTAGGTAGAGTACATTTTTTCAGAATTGCTTGATCGTTTGATTGTGGGAAGCCAAAAGCGTGATCAAGCTTAAAATTTGATTAATTGTGCTTCCCTAAGCTAGACAGATTTGTCTAAATGGTCTATATATGCAACAGCTTATTAGCTTAATAGATTTATTTTATGGAAACAAAACATAGAAAACAGCATTTCTAAAAAAACAATCAATATTTGGGTTCCACAAGAAATACAACAAGAAAGACCCCCTAAGACCCCTACCACAGCAAACAGGATGTGAAAAAAGCCCAGCATGCAGCAGGAGAATGTAACATGCAAACTGGGACAGTGTAAGACACTGAAAGACATAACAAAGTGGTCAGTGCAATGTAGTCAGCAATATCTGTGGGGTGTATGGATTACAAGTTCCCAAGTCCCAATGGGGCATCCCTCTGAAAGTGGTTTAGAACATCATAGCTAAGATCCTGTGGGATTTCACGTTCCAGACAAATACTGGCTAGCTAACAGACCAGTCATTGATGATCGGAAAGGACCAGAAGACAGCAGTTGTAATAGAGGTGGCAATTGCAGGTGACAGCAACATCAGAAACAAGGAACATGAAAAACAGAAGAAAATGAGGCCCAAAGTGGTCCCAGTTGTAAAGTGAGCAAACCTGGAGAGTGACTCTATTTTATTTTAGACTAGACTTAACATCTAAGGTCTCTGTCTGTAAAAGTGCAGTCCAAGGAACAAATAACATAAAACCCAGAAGTCTTAGGGAAAGATTTACCAAACAGGTCAAGGTAGCATGAAATTGGATTTGCAAAAATATGCCAATGGCAGTAGAAAGATCTGCGGGTGATCTACTAACAATGCACCAATTTATATATATGCATTGATTTCAGTAATGATTGGGATTAAATAGGAGGTCAAAAACAAGTGAAATAGATGAGTGACAGCTTCACTTTTACACTCAGCTTTTGCTTCACCATGAAAAACCGGTGTAGAGTCTGCATCATGGCAGACGCAGCCCCAATCCCTCTGTAAATCTCCAGTCAAATATACAAGTCATTAGCAGAACTCTGGAGAACTTGACTGCATACTGAGGAGGTAATTCAGCCATTTGACTCAGGTGTGTTGGATCAGAGACGCATCTAAAACCTCCAGGACACCGGCCCTCAAGGCCTGGAGTTGAATACCCCTGTCCTACAGGCTAACCAAGCCTGACAGGACTTCAGTTTGATGGCTCCCTTCACCTCTAGTCCACCATCTGGTTCAGGGATTACTACCATGCAGGCACCAGCTACCTTGCAGCCTCAGCTCCGTGCAGCAGTCTCAGCAATGGAGGTGCATGGTCCATTGATGAGCATGGTCATCAAGATTCAATGTCCTCAACCTTCCTCGAAATGCTTTTGAAATTCTGCTGGATGTGGGAGTTGAAGATCTCATGGACTGGGGCCTCTGTCAGGTGTTCCCAGTGCACCCTCACTATACATTGCCACCCAACGCACATTGCACCTGACCCCTACAATGTCTCCTGTGGGTTATAGGCCTATAGGAGGGTGGGCCCATATCTCCTCTTCAGGTTGCACCTACAGGCCAAGGCCCAGCCACCAGGTACTGTATTCTCCCTTGAGCACCCTCCCCAGGCCTGGCTCTAGAGTACCCCGGTTACCCAATCCTGGGCATGGTAAACTGTTCCCTTGATCTTTATGTCATAAGGGTCATCTGTAGGTGAAACACCTGTAAATCCATAGACAATAAGAACAGTAGCACAATTAACTGTCCATATCTTTCAGTTAAAAAACTGACACAGCACCTCTAGTAAATACTGACGGTAACTTTTTAATACCACAAGAGGGCTTTGTACTGGAGCAGATTGTTAAGAAATCTAGCCCTAGGGGGGTAGGTATTGCTAGGGGGGTAGGAGGCGCTATGCTGTAGTTACGTGAGACTTGGTGAATCTCAGCATTATTGTCTATGGCGGCGTGACTATCTGCAAATGTTTGAGTGATTAGCTTTTTTCCCCGCCA
>JAMQGT020013568.1:0-18995 GCA_024447675.2 Pterophyllum scalare
GAGCACATCTGGGACAGCTTAATTTACAGTCATGACTGAAGTGACATGCAGTGACAACATCAACTGTAAAAGCAGAGTGTAGTCTGTGTTATTGTCGAACCATTCAAGTCAAGAAAAGGATATGATACGATAAATGTGACAGCACTCTGAACCACTATGAAAACACCAAATTAAGAAAGAGCTTTAGGAAGAATTGTGTTTCACTTCTTCCAGGAGGACTCCTTAGAGGACTCCTCATGATGAGGGTGAGTGTGAGCTGTAATATCTCTGCAGTGAATGAGCTGATTTAATCTCTCTGTTGTTATGTGAGTGGTGCATTACTCCTTCAGTGGTCATGTGAGCTTTATGGATCCAGTCTCATCAAAGTCACAATCTGTAAGCAAGTTCACATTCATGTGCAGAGGCAGGGTTAGGGTAAAAAATCCTGGTGTTCCGGTCTAACAAAGCTGACATTTAAACAGAGTTAAATGAAAACACCTAATGATGCTGGATTACAGACTTTTCAGCTCCTGTCACCTCTGTACAGGTGAGCAGGTGCTGACACCTCTTATTGTCTTCATGTGTTAGAGAAGCTCGTACCGTAGCAGTCTTTAAAGCCCACATTCATTGTTTAACACACTGAGGCAGCTGTGCCAGCTCCTCCTCGGTCACACTTGCACACACAATAGAGTCGTGAACAAAAACGGTGATGAAGAAGGTACGGTCTCTTCATCATCGGCCGGTTCCCTGAACATCTGCTTTCTAGTTCATCTCTATCCCGTGCTCCAAGTCCATGACAGGTCTCTCCTCCGGTGTGAAGTCCCTGTCTCTTCTCTCCACGTAGCGCTGCAGGCTGCTGTAGTACTGCTCGCTCCTGGAGAACGTGTAGTGCGCAGAGATCTCTTCCCAGGCCTTGTGGTTGGGAAAAGGGAATGGCTGAGGCTTCTTGCTCTCAAAGAAACTCTGCAGGTTTCTCTCAGCCAGTTTGGTGGCGTACTGTAAAGAGAAGGCATCAAAGAGTTCCTTCTCTTCTCTATGTAGGCTTTCCTAAATTTAAGCTGCAGGTAGCTCACTTGGGAGCGACAGTTTTTGTAGCAGGTCCCCAGCAGGCCGACAGTAGCAGCGACAATGATGATACACCAGCCTAGAATCTGCAAAGGCAAAACAAAAGATGCATCGAGCCATGTGTTAGGGTCAGCAGGGGCATCTGTAGACCGTATGACAACATTTATTACATCACACTGTGTGACATACCTGGAAGCACAGCCCTCAACTACTACAGTACACTTATCATCAATAAACTTCCCAAACTTAAAGCTTCCATGAACTTCACAACAAAGAAGAATCCCCATATTTGCCCCAAAAGACTTTTATTTACTTATAAAATATATTTGCCGGTCAGAATGAAAAGAGATTCACTTTAAACTTTGAATAATAGGTTTTATTATTCTGTCTGATCAGGGTATATGATTTCAGATTCAGTTAAAGGATGCAGATCGTTGTTAGGGGTTTGTAGATTTCTCCTGAATGATCTGAGCAAAGTGAAGCTGAGATTCACTAATACACTGTAAAAAGTGTCTGAGCTGAGACAGAGGACGCCGTGTGACAGACACGAGTCAGTGGCTCTTCAGCTAGAGCACACAGACGGGTCAGAGATCAACATTTTCAATGGTAGCCTACTGTTTAAACTAGAAACCCCACTGAATCCTACATTTCCCATAATGCAGCTGGCTGTGCTCTTTCTCATTAAACCTAAACCTGAGCAGATTGCTATATTTCCAGTTTGTAGGGCTTTGTGTTTCAAGCTTGTAATGTCAGATCTCAGAGTGATCACTATGACATCATCATGAGTCATTTCTCAGCTGCATAATGTTCAGGTATAACTGCAGTGATCTGCGTCTCTCTTACCTGAGACTGGGCCCTGAGCATTAGTAGCAGCTCCATGCGCTCATCGCTAGACAGTTTGGACCGGTCACAGGGCACCTGGGCCAGTTCCTCCCGACACGTCAAAGTCTTGTTTTTACAGAAGAGACCGACCACCAGATTATCATCAAGACCGCTGACAGCACACTCATAAAAGGTTCCGTTGAGCAGGGCCACAGAGAGCCACATCACAGGAGCCACACAAGCGCCAGTAAAAATGCTCAGGAACACCCTTAAACAGCCCAAACAGTTCCCACGGGGGCAAAGCTTCATGGGATTGAGGCAGCACCCGGTGTAGAGCCTCCAAAATCTGGTGCTGGACAAAAAGCCAAAGACCAGCAGCACCGCGGCTGGACCGAGCAGAAACATCAAACCATAAGCAAAGTTCTGGTCATGGTTGCAGGGACACTGGAAGGAGACCATGGAGAAGACTCGCTCCCCGCCTATAGTCAGCAGAGCCATGAAACTGTAGCCAATGGTGGATTTCTGGTCCACGAAAAAACGCCAGACAGTCTGCAAGTTATTCATGATGTCATCCAAGAGTGTGAGACAGACAGAAAGAAGCCCAGCTGAAACAGCAGAGGATTAAAACGGGAAGCAGCCAAGTGTCACTGTAGCCTGGAGTCACTTCCTCTGTGCTGTTTTTCACCGCGAGACAAAAACTCATCTGCCAAGCCCATGTGTGCCCCTCCCTTCGGCATTCAGGCTCCTCTTCAGGCTCCTCCTGCAGTCAGCCGGCACTTCCTCCCACCCACTGCCTCCTTCAAGAGTCTTCATCTATCCATGAAGCCAGATGACACACATCAATTAGTTAAACTGCAGGAATGTCTTAAAGACATAAAGGCCTGGATGACCTCTAATTTCCTGCTTCTAAATTCAGATAAAACTGAAGTTCTTGTGCTCGGCCCCACAAATCTTAGAAACATGGTGTCAAACCAGATACTTACTCTGGATGGCATTACTTTGGCCTCCAGTAACACTGTGAGAAATCTTGGAGTCATTTTTGACCAGGATATGTCCTTCAATGCACATATTAAACAGATATGTAGGACGGCTTTTTTACATTTGCGCAATATTTATAAAATTAGAAACATCCTTTCTCAGATTGACGCTGAAAAGTTAATTCATGCATTTATTACTTCTAGGCTGGACTACTGTAATTCATTATTATCAGGCTGTCCTAAAAACTCCCTGAAAAGCCTTCAGCTGATCCAAAATGCTGCAGCTAGAGTACTGACAGGGACTAGAAAGAGAGAGCAGATTTCTCCCATATTGGCTTCTCTTCATTGGCTCCCTGTTAAATCTAGAATAGAATTTAAAATCCTTCTCCTAACATACAAGGTCTTGAATAATCAGGCCCCATCTTATCTCAAAGACCTCATAGTACCGTATCACCCCAATAGAGCACTTCGCTCTCAGACTGCTGGCTTACTTGTGGTTCCTAGGATACTTAAAAGTAGAATGGGAGGCAGAGCCTTCAGCTTTCAGGCCCCTCTTCTGTGGAACCAGCTCCCAGCTTGGATTCAGGAGACAGACACCCTCTCTATTTTTAAGATTAGGCTTAAAACTTTCCTTTATGATCAAGCTTATAGTTAGGGCTGGATCAGATGACCCTGAACCACCCCTTAGTTATGCTGCTATAGACCTAGGCTGCTGAGGGGGGGTCCCATAATGCAGTGTTTCTTCTCATTCACCTTTATTTACTTGTTTATACTTCACTCTGTATTTAATCATTATTATTAATCTCTGGCTCTCTTCCACAGCATGTCTTTTGTCCTGTCTCTCTCCACTCAGCCCCAACCGGTCGCAGCAGATGACTGCCCCTCCCTGAGCCTGGTTCTGCTGGAGGTTTCTTCCTGTTAAAAGGGAGTTTTTCCTTCCCACCGTCGCCTAAGTGCTTGCTCATAGGGGGTCGTTTTGACTGTTGGGTTTTCTCTGTGTGATTGTAGGGTCTTTACCCACAATACAAAGCGCCTTGAGGCGACTGTTCGTTGTGATTTGGTGCTATATAAATAAAATTGAATTGAATTGAATTCATCACCATATCTACTCCATCTGTGCAGAAATGTCAACACTGGTACAGCCTCTGCAGAAAAACTTAATTTTTACCACCCCTTTCCAGTTCAGTCAGTCAGGGAGAAAATCAGGCTAGACCAGTTTCCCTGTGTCCTTGAGCCATCACATACTCTAGCCTGCAGCCTGAAACCATTTCATACGGGCCAGAACAGGCAAAATAAAGCACCAATGGGAGCACAGGGTGTTGTTGTTTTGACCCACTGTGATGTGTAAGAGTTCATTTTGTGGAAAGACGAGTGTGAGTGATTCCTCTTCAAACAGGACGAACTCAGCAGTACACAACAAAGAGGCCAGACTCCACACGAGCGGCAAAAACATGACAGAACACGCCAAACGGGGACAAACAGGCACCACCAGAGCGTTCTGTAGTAACACTGAACAGCGCACACATCACTGACACACAGTCAGCATTATTACTGCACACAGAAACCTCCTGCTCATGTATAAGACAACATCTGCCCTCACTGACAGCATTCCCACAGCTTGCTTTATTGTGTAGATGAGGAGTGTGAACTCAGTATCACGTGACAAACCTGCACGTCACCGGTGTTTGTATGCAAAATGTATTCAGAATATCTTTGTAGTCGTCCAGCAGTCCACAGGAAGTGTTTAAGATCACACGTCCTGTGTGCTGAAGATGCTGAGGTCAGCTATACTGCTTCTCTTTCATCTGTCTCAGTTCAGCGATCAGCTGCTTATATCTATGTTGTGAAGCTTGTCTTCAAAAATACTTCCTGTTAGTGTCCACGTCTAGGTTTGCTTGAAGGACGAAAAAAATCAGCTTCCTGTTTTCCATTTGTGACTCTGTGGTCGGTCCACTGCTGCAGATGAAACAGCAACGCCATAGGCTGAAACCTGAAGCCGCTGCAGAAGCTGGCTCCATAACATAAGCTCCCATATTCAGAGGCCCAGCTCCACAGCAGGCATTAATGTGTAGCATAATCAGTTTCACATTCAGCCACTGGGAACGATGCTGGCTGAATGCACCTCTGGAGACAAGTGCACCCCTGGGTCACAAATGTAAGCTGTGCGGCTCATCCTGGCCCAGTGAAAGGTCTAACTCTGAACTCAAAGTGGATGACATATACTGTTCATGGGGCAGATGCTGCAACATTAGGCTCCCAGTACATCAGGCGGAGGCTTCTCCACTTAAATCCATGCACAGGAAGCACGTGAGTGGTGTGCTTTCAGTGTGTCAGCTGAGAGTGATAAACTGGAGCAGCACAGACTGTAAGTGATGTGTGTGCGCTCTGCTCCCCACAGTCTAAATACACTGGGCTTGTTATACTCAGTTACACTGTAGCAGCTGTTTTAAATTGTATTTGTTTGGAAAATAAAGTTTGTTGAATGAAGTATCAGCAGTTATTGTTTCTGTGTCTCTGCGTTACTTTCATGCTGAATGAATGTGTAAAACTGAAGCATTAATCTGCTGTGATTTAAATAATCATCATATTGAGAAGCACGCATCATCCCTGAGAAAAAGGATAGAGTTCATAATCAGAGTGTGAACAAATATAAAGATGCTGCTGTTGCTGCCAGATGTCACTCAGTGGAACACAGCTGTACACATGTGGCTGCAGAGCTCCACTCACTGTGGGGTCGGGCTCCACCCTATCCAGAGAGTATTACAGGTAGTGGGAGCAGGCAGTGTGTGTGGGGGGGGGCGGGGGGGGCAGAAGAGGCTAAGACAGGCTGTCTTTGTGCAACACAACGTGACAACTGACTGAACTGGAGTGTGTCTCCTGTCGGTGTAGGTTGGTGCTGTCATGTTGTGTAGCTCTAAAGAGTATCATAACTATATTATACACCACGGATCTCTGTGCAGCTAACCAGCAGATACACTATAGTTATGGCTGTTACATCACTCCAGTCTCCTGCCCTGACCTGCAGACCACAGGAGAAAGCCACACATCTGTTTTTATTTTAGTTTTATATATTGTGTTCATAGAGAGACTAACACAGCTGTTTCTGCTAGGTGCTTAAATCTGTGGTTATTAGTAAAATCACTGTTTCACTAAACAGTGAACAGATGCTCTGATCAAATGCTGAGCATCGGGTTACAGTTGTGGAAGAAGCATCCCATCCTAAACACCATAGGAGGCAGTGTGCAGGTAGGATGTGGACCCAATGCAGGAGTCCAGAGGTGAGTGTAAACTAAAAATCACCTTTGTTGCTGGTTATCCACAAACAACAAGGACAGACTCTACATGAGTGAATAAGCTACCTGACTAGGATTTTCTAGGAAACACCAAACAAAGCTGCACACTGCCGATGAGGGGAGCCATAGACGAGGACACAAAAAGGAAGTGAAGAAAACTGAGGGCTTAAATACGTTAGGGAGAACGAACACAGCTGGGACACAGGTGAACACAAACACTGCACACAAGAGCTAGCAAAATAAAAGAGGAAATGACTAAGCACAACGGAAATGCAGACATGACACAGAGACAGGGAAAAATCAATTAAACACACATAAACTATAACCAGGAATAAAACTCAGAAGCCATTGTGGGGTGTCTTAGAGAGGAGGAGTACAGGAGCCTGGTGAGGGACCACCTCCAGCTCAACACCTCAAAGACCAAGGAGCTGGTCATTGAGACCAAGGTCACGACCTGTTCTTATTGAGGGAGTAGAGGTGGAGGCCGTAGACTCCTACAGGTACCTTGGAGTGTAATTAGACAGCAAGCTGGACTGGACATGCAACACAGAACATCTGTACAGGAAGGGACAGAGCAGGTGGTACCTCCCGAGGAGGCTGCGGATCTTTTAACACCTGCAGGAAACTCCTGGAGATGTTTTATGAGTCGGTCATAGTGAGGGTCCCGTTCTATTCAATTCAATTCAATTTTATTTATATAGCGTCAAATCACAACGAACAGTCGCCTCAAGGCGCTTTGTATTGTGGGTAAAGACCCTACAATAACACAGAGAAAACCCAACAGTCAAAACGACCCCCTATGAGCAAGCACTTGGCGACGGTGGGAAGGAAAAACTCCCTTTTAACAGGAAGAAACCTCCAGCAGAACCAGGCTCAGGGAGGGGCAGTCATCTGCTGCGACCGGTTGGGGCTGAGTGGAGAGAGACAGGACAAAAGACATGCTGTGGAAGAGAGCCAGAGATTAATAATAATGATTAAATACAGAGTGAAGTATAAACAAGTAAATAAAGGTGAATGAGAAGAAACAGTGCATTATGGGACCCCCCTCAGCAGCCTAGGCCTATAGCAGCATAACTAAGGGGTGGTTCAGGGTTGTCTGATCCAGCCCTAACTATAAGCTTGATCATAAAGGAAAGTTTTAAGCCTAATTTTGAAAATAGAGAGGGTGTCTGTCTCCCGAATCCAAGCTGGGAGCTGGTTCCACAGATGAGGGGCCTGAAAGCTGAAGGCTCTGCCTCCCATTCTACTTTTAAGTATCCTAGGAACCACAAGTAAGCCAGCAGTCTGAGAACGAAGTGCTCTATTGGGGTGATACGGTACTATGAGGTCTTTGAGATAAGATGGGGCCTGATTATTCAAGACCTTGTATGTTAGGAGAAGGATTTTAAATTCTATTCTGGATTTAACAGGGAGCCAATGAAGAGAAGCCAATATGGGAGAAATATGCTCTCTCTTTCTAGTCCCTGTCAGTACTCTAGCTGCAGCATTTTGGATCAGCTGAAGGCTTTTCAGGGAGTTTTTAGGACAGCCTGATAATAATGAATTACAGTAGTCCAGCCTAGAAGTAATAAATGCATGGATTAACTTTTCAGCGTCAATCTGAGAAAGGATGTTTCTAATTTTATAAATATTGCGCAGATGTAAAAAAGCCGTCCTACATATCTGTTTAATATGTGCATTGAAGGACATATCCTGGTCAAAAATGACTCCAAGATTTCTCACAGTGTTACTGGAGGCCAAAGTAATGCCATCCAGAGTAAGTATCTGGTTTGACACTGTGCTTCTAAGATTTGTGGGGCCGAGTACAAGAACTTCAGTTTTATCTGAATTTAGTAGCAGGAAATTAGAGGTCATCCAGGCCTTTATGTCTTTAAGACATTCCTGCAGTTTAACTAACTGATGTGTGTCATCTGGCTTCATGGATAGATAAAGCTGAGTATCATCTGCATAACAATGGAAATTGATGCAATGCTTTCTAATAATACTGCCTAAGGGAAGCATGTACAATGTAAATAAAATTGGACCTAGCACAGAACCCTGTGGGACTCCATAATTAACCTTAGTGTGTGAAGACGACTCCCCATTTACATGAACAAATTGGAGTCTATTTGATAAATATGATTCAAACCACTGCAGTGCAGTACCTTTAATACCTATGGCATGCTCTAATCTCTGTAATAAAATGTTATGATCAACAGTATCAAAAGCTGCACTGAGGTCCAACAGGACAAGCACAGAGACGAGTCCACTGTCAGAGGCTGTAAGAAGATCATTTGTAACCTTCACTAATGCTGTTTCTGTACTGTGATGAATTCTGAAACCTGACTGAAACTCTTCAAATAAACCGTTCCTCTGCAGATGATCAGTTAGCTGTTTTACAACTACTCTTTCAAGGATTTTGGAGAGAAAAGGAAGGTTGGAGATTGGCCTATAATTAGCTAAGACAGCTGGGTCAAGTGATGGCTTTTTAAGTAGCGGTTTAATTACTGCCACCTTGAAGGCCTGTGGTACATAGCCACCTAATAAAGACAGATTGATCATATTTAAGATTGAGGCATCAATAATTGGAAAGACTTCTTTGAACAGTCTAGTAGGAATGGGATCTAATAAACATGTTGATGGTTTGGAGGAAGTAACTATTGAAGTTAACTCCAAAAGATCAACTGGAGCCAAAGAGTCTAAACAAATACCAGCAGTGCTGAAAGCAGCCGAACATGAAGATAAACCTTGGAGATGGTTTTGAATAATTTTTCCTCTAATGTCTAAAATTTTATTTGTAAAGAAATCCATGAAGTCATTACTAGTTAAAGTGAAAGGAATACTCGGCTCTACAGAGCTCTGACTCTTTGTCAGCCTGGCTACAGTGCTGAAAAGAAACCTGGGGTTGTTCTTATTTTCTTCAATTAATGATGAATAGTAAGATGTCCTAGCTTTATGGAGGGCTCTTTTATAGAGCAACAAACTCTTTTTCCAGGCTAAATGAGTATCTTCTACTTTAGTGAGACGCCATTCCCTCTCCAGCTTACGGGTTATCTGCTTTAAGCTGCGCGTTTGTGAATTATACCACGGAGTCAGGCACTTCTGATTTGAGGCTTTCCTTTTCAGAGGAGCCACAGTATCCAAAGTCGTACGCAGTGAGGATGTAAAACTATCGATGAGATAATCTACCTCACTGGGAGCAGAGTTTAGGTAGCTGCTCTGCACTGTGTTGGCACATGGCACTGAAGTATTGCGAAAGTATTCGGCCCCCTTGAACTTTTCAACCTTTTGCCACATTTCAGGCTTCAAACATAAAGATATAAAATTTTAATTTTTTGTGAAGAATCAACAACAAGTGGACACAATCGTGAAGTGGAATGAAATTTATTGGATGTGTCAAACTTTTTTAACAAATAAAAAACTGAAAAGTGGGGCGTGCAATATTATTCAGCCCCCTTGTGTTAATACTTTGTAGCACCACGTTTTTCTGCAATTACAGCTTTACGCCAAACATATCGTTTTGCATTGTGGCCAAACAGTTCTCTTGGCTGCATCTCTGATCAGTCTTCTCCTTGTTTGAGATGAAAGTTTAGAGGGACGGCCGGGTCTTGGTAGATTTGCAGTGGTCTGATACTCCTTCCATTTCAATATGATTGCTTGCACAGTGCTCCTTGAGATGTTTAAAGCTTGGAAATCTTTTTGTATCCAAATCCGGCTTTAAACCTCTCCACAACGATGTCTCGGACCTGCCTGGTGTGTTCCTTGGTCTTCATGATGCTCTCTGCACTTGGAACAGAACCCTGAGACTATCACAGAGCAGGTGCATTTATACGGAGACTTGATTACACACAGGTGGATCCTATTGATCATCATCAGTCATTTGGGACAACATTGGATCATTCAGAGATCCTCACTGAACTTCTGGAGTGAGTTTGCTGCACTGAAAGTAAAGGGGCCGAATAATATTGCACGCCCCACTTTTCAGTTTTTTATTTGTTAAAAAAGTTTGACACATCCAATAAATTTCATTCCACTTCACGATTGTGTCCCACTTGTTGTTGATTCTTCACAAAAAATTCAAATTTTATATCTTTATGTTTGAAGCCTGAAATGTGGCAAAAGGTTGAAAAGCTCAAGGGGGCCGAATACTTTCACAAGGCACTATATAAGCTTCCCAAAATCATGATAAACCTGCCAGTCAGATGAGTGTTTTAATATGAGCAAATGGAATATCTCTCTGTAACCTGATGGCCACACCTCTGGATTCACTGGAGAAAGAGGAAAGGTATAATCTTCCTGACTCAGCTGTTTCAGTTTCATGCTGGCCTAAGATGGCTTTTCTGGAGATGAATCATATGCCCCTCTTGTTGATGTAAATAATGCAGAACCTTACTGCTTTGGTTGGATTATTGAGGCCTTTACAAACTAATAAATTTAATTTTGCCACCCACAGAGGGTGGAGATACCTCAGACTGAGCCATCACCGAGCGACAATTTCAATCTGCAGCCAGCAGACACCAGAAATTAAAATAAATAACCAAATAAATAAGATAACAGAAAGGTGTATAACAAAATAAACACCCCCATCCATACTGATGCACCTCCCTACGCCTGAAAAGTGTGACTATACCCTACAGTACAGACGCTCTACTCAAGAGCTTAGAGAGATGTGCTGAATCCCAGCCAGTATAAAATATACAAACAAAGGAACAGAAGAATGTGTCAAACTGTAATAATGGTTTAAAGACAGCATGTCTTTTGTCCTGTCTCTCTCCCCTCAGCCCCAAACAGTCACAGCAGATGACTGCCCCTCCCTGAGCCTGGTTCTGCTGGAGGTTTCTTCCTGTTAAAAGGGAGTTTTTCCTTCCCGCTGTCGCCAAGTGCTTGCTCAGAGAGGGTCATTTTGACTGTTTGGGTTTTGCTGTATTATTGTAGGGTCTTTACCTACAATACAAAGCACCTTGAGACAGCTGTTTGATTTGGCGCTATATAAATACAATTAAATTGACCTTCCATCTTTGCTGTAGGTCTGTATTATCCACCAACATCTTTGCAATATTGCCAAGAAATAAGCAAGTGATATGCATGTTTCTTACTCTTTTGGTCTTTTGTCTGTTAGTCTTTTTTTTCATATTACTTTTGATTGAGGTTTTATTTGAGCCAGTGTGTGTGTGTGTGTGTGTGTGTGTGTGTGTAAGGATATCCAGTACCTGTTATCTTAGCCTGATTTTAAAAAAAAAAGAAAGACAACATCAAATGAAAGCATGTCTTTCCAGTGGATGTCATGTTGCTGTTTTGCGGTGCAGGCCTCTCTCTCATATCATCTCAATTCAATTCTATTTTATTTATATAGCACCAAATCACAAGTCACCTCAAGGCGCTTTATAACATAAGGTGAAGACCCTTCAATAATACAGAGAAAACTGTGTGTACGGATGTTATGACACTGTGAAGGAAAAAAGTCCCTTCAGTTAAAGAAACTTGGATCAGACGGGCTTATCTGTCTAATACAGTGTTACTGTCAGTAAATCATTTAATTTTATATCCTCTGGTGCTGATGATATGAAGTTGGTCCCAGTGATAAAGTTTACACAGGTTTTAGTTTCTGTGTGCGACCTGAGGAAAAACACCTGATCTGCACTAATGTGTGTACGCTGATTCCAAACACACAGAATTCCTCTGGCACGTCAGGATCTTGAGTTACGTAACTCTGCCAATAACCGCCAAACTCGACGTCAATGATTTTAATAGAAAAGTTCACCATGAACAACAACTGGTGAAAAAAGCCACAGATACCAAAATCAGTCATATGAGGACTCTCAAACTGATACAGTCCACAGTTAGTCTGCCTGAACAGTTCAAAGGTGTGACAAACACTTGCTCCTGTGCTTCATGAAGCCTGACGCTGTAGAAAGCAGCAGTAGTCACCATCATGTGTGCGTTATAGCCCCCCTGGTACCCGGTCTCCATCTCAGAGATATCTTGATGAACCTTTCACCGTGCTCATCGCTCACATCACCCAAACTGGGTTTAAAGAAGTCGAGATGAGAGTGAAGGAAGGGAATCTGCAGCCCATGTTTGAATGATACGAGCGCGTCATCAACTAGTTCTTCATAGTTTGTGGTTGCCCAAGAAATTCTGTCCCACCTGAACAAATGATTCCCACGCTCTGAGTTCAAGGGGTCTGAGCTTAGATGGGAAGTCTTTGTCTCTGATGAGCTCACGGACTCGGGGTCCATCAAAGATCCCAGCTTTAAGCTTGGCATCGCTTTGGACCGCCCCAGAAACATTATTCCGTCACTTGATGTAGCGCTAACACTTTGTTTTCATCTACTGACACCTCACAGCAGTCACTAGAAGAAACTGCAAATTTGCAGCATTGCTGATCCTCAGTGTTGGCAGTTAAACTTTAGCTGATTGAATTTTAATGACCATATTATTATTGCTAAAGTCTGTTCAGTTTCACAATTAGAAAATCTTAGCACACTCTACATCTGTGAGAGAAGCTCCAGTACAGCAATAATGCTCGAGAAATTCTGATGATAGATTTGGAATCAGCACACCTGAAACGCCTTAGATCAGGTATTTTTCTCCAGGTACCAAAATCATTGTTGACCAGTGTTATCTAACATAAGCTGGTTATTTGATCTATTAATGCAAACACACGTGCACATCCTCTAATACCAGTTTTGTGTAATTTTGCGTGACAAGCAAAGGAATTGTATCCACTACTGCAGCCATTTCTCAGAAATCCACGTTTTTTTCTGAGCCCTCAGATTGCTACAATATCTTTAAAGAAACTATAATTCTTGTAATTACTGAGGATATCTTATTATATGAATATCTTATTTAGAGCATATACGTATGAAGATCACTTGTCATCACTTTTCTTTGCAATTTTGTCCAACAAACTGTGTACTATCCATAACAATACATAACATGTATGTCATAGTGCCTATAACAGACATGCATCATAGAGTTTAGATGCAACACATTAATATGCATAAATAAGACGTTTGATATGTTTTGATTAATTTTCAGATTTAAAAATGCACAATTTTAAAAGTACAAATAAACTGAAGTTTCATTTATGTACTTATATTCAATGAAAGTTACACATTTGATGTGGAACGTCATTATTCCAGGATAATATCCACACTGTTGTGTTCTTCCTCGGTGCAGGAAAATACAGACATTTCCCAGAAAACAAAATGAGTTTACAGGGATGAACAACTGGAAAAAAGAAATCAGTGTTCTCTTCAAAGCTGCATATCTTTATTAATCATGAATATGTCACAAACTTTTACACCTTATTCCACAAGATGATAAAGTTGCAGAACCAATCACAAAAAGTAGCAAATACCAGAGCTGATTTTGGCCAGTAATGCAAAGCTTTTGACTGCGGTCGACCCGCACCGCGCAACAAAGATGCCGAGCCGCAGCCGTCCCGGTTCCCCCCCCAGCCTGAAGAGTCAAACGGCTCCAGCTGCTGCTCCCACCACAGGCTCATCGCAACACAAAGCAAGGCTGTACTGTTGTTACCTGGGGCAGGAACTGTGCATGCTCCTCTTTAGTGGTTGAAGTGTGGAAATGTGAGGGAATGTTCGAGCTTCACAGAGTAAAATGTATTCGTTGAACAACAGTGTGAGTCTACACTTCAGATCTAACCAACAACACCAGAAACAGGAGGAGAAGTGATTGTCATTCAGAGTGGAGCAGCACATCAGACCAACGCTCTGACTTCTGTCTGTAAGGACTAGGAACACAAAGGGTCTTACACCGAGGCAGAGATGACTGTGTGTGTGTGTCTGTGTGCAGCAGCGACGAGGCGCCATGCTGTATGTCTGACTGTATGCAGAAAAAGTCTCAGAACTGGATTGGTTGTCCAACTCCATCACAGATCTCTGTGGAAAACCTCTGATGAAAGTGTGTTTGCTGCACAGTGTGAAGCTCTGAAAGAACAGCACAGGTGAGGGCACACACGCACATCCCAGCTGGAGGATAAAATACACAATTTCAGTCATCAGCTCCCACCGTTACCTACTGCTGCGGACACCAGGAGGAACTAACGAGCATTTTTAAACAGCTGAATGTGATTCAGATTACTGGACAGTCAAAGGACTGAACATAATCAGATTCAGTGCTTTTTGATTAGGATTATGTCTCAACATTTCAAACAACATTTGAACATTTATTGAACAAAAGCAGCCAATCAGAGAATCAGAACCCCAGCTGAGCTAAATCAGCTGCATAGGTGCTGCTAGGGATCAACTGCAGAAAGATATTAACATTATTAATGGGAGCTGCCGCCCACACGGGTCACGAGACAGGAGCCAGGTCAAATATGGGCATTACACAATGATGCTGAGCAGGGCAGTAAACAAAGGAGCTCAAACTAACTGTGTCCTTGAACCCACTGCTCTGATAAAGGCTTTACATAAACAACTCAATTCCCAGGACTCGTTGATCCTGGGAATTGTGTTGTCATTACATGGATGTCATCACATTGGCACACAACACCTACCAGCTACACACCGTTTAAATAAAGTCTTCTTGAGTAAATACAATATGAATGTGAAGCCAAAAAGGGATCCTAGCAAGAGAGAGATGACTAGTTTGACTCTAACGTCTTCAAACGTTTCCTTTACTGTGTTAAGCAGCAGAGCGTTAAGTACCCATCGTGAGCCTAAAACTAGTTCATTATTAGAGGGCGTGGAAGCATCTTCACTGGCTAAGAAAGATGCTGGAGAAAGGTGGTGATCAAAGATCTTACTAAGCAAACGTCTAATGGCTGCTGAGGTTGAAATTACTCGTGAACAATAAAATACTGTGGTTTCTGCTGGAGGTCGTGTCCTGATGAAGGTGTAGTGCTGAAAGGTTAAATATTAACCATAGATTGTGTCAAGCTCTGCAATTCAATACAAAAAAATCTGATGGTGCAGGTTTGCCTCTGCTGTTCTGAGACGTGTGATGCATACAGTACAGGAGCACAGAACCTGGGGGGACACGGCAAACCCGGGAGTCTGGAATTTGGCAGCTGAAGGCAAAGGCTCGTTCCGGGCTCAGTCATTGATCAAAGCCAGGATCATGCTGGAAAACAGGAGTGGACAGGTAAGTGCTGATACAACAAGCTGAGACAGCCCTGGACGTGTCAGTGAAGTGTGCCTGTGTCACCTGTACAAGTAGATGAAGAAGCAGAGCAGATGGTAGCCCAGTTTGATCATGGCCTCCTTCATGTGTGATTTGAGCAGACCTCGGTTGTGGATCTCAGTTGGGTCAAACACTCCCATATTTCCCATCGGGACCTTCACGTACCTGCAGCGCAAAAAAAACGGGCAAGATGATGAACCCAGGAGTCTCAAAGCACCGTGAGTAGTAAAAGTGCTCCTGCTGTACAAGAGCCCATGGTGACACGTAGAAAATCTTCAGGGCACATTTCCTGTTGTGGTGACGCTATGAGAAAACTGGCTTTGAGGGATTTGGGAAAATGAGGACACTTTACACTTAGATAATTAATTTGTCACTCTGTAAACGTTTGCTGTTGGAGCGATTTAAATATATAGGTGTCTATAATTACTTTCTAGTCAATGAGGACTTTTACTTTGGTAAGAAATGACATATCCTTGGCTTTCTAGAGTGATGACATATATAAATATAACAGACTGTTTCAGTGAAGAGGAAACTGAGCCAGAAGGCAAAGCTTTCCATTTATCAGCTCAGGATTTCTGAGCAGTGACACAGAGAATGAGAGTACAAGTACGTGTCTAAAACTGGATCACTGCACTGGGAGACCACCACACTCAATCTTCCACACCACCTGAGGAGTTAAGAGACCAGGTGGGAACTCAGTGTTGGTGGTCCTTGGACCAACGGTTTTCAGCTACTTCTGGCTGAAAAGTCCTGATATACAGTCGTGTGAAAAAGAAAGCTCTCACATGGCTCTACGCAGTGCTGGTACAGATAAATGCCACACAGAGTCTGTATGAGCATACCTGTAAAGGTTCCAGGATGCTACAGGCAGGTTGAGGAGGAAGATGAACCAGTGCATGGAGACCAACATGAGCATAGTGGAGAGACACTGGCCAACCATCTCTGGAATTACCCACTAAATATCAAACAAATTAACAAATCAGAACTCTGAATACCAAAAAAGCTTTTTTATAAAGTCAGTTATTAAAAAAATATATATAAGCAATCACGATTGCTGTAACAATGAATGTAACAAGTTCAAACAGCATCATTTACAGCAACTACCACTGAGAAAGACTTACTTTGTTCAGCTTGGAGCAGCAGGCTCTAGCATTGATGTAGTCACATTCTAGATCAGACAAGGTGATGATCTACATTTCAGGTTAAGGTCTCACAGGCTGCGGGGCTGGAACAGGTCAGACATTCAGGACTTTCACTGTGGCTCCTAACCATGGTCAGGTGCTTTCCCACTCATCTCACAAACAGCAGGAAAACTACTGCCTAGTAACAAACACCTACACATACTTCAGAGAGGTTCACGAACATCATTAATAAACCCTCCATTTGGGAAACTGATGATAAACATCCTCCAGTGTCTTAAGACAATTCAGTGCAGCCTCGGGATCAGACACGATCAGAAATGCACCTGAAGCCCGTCACCCTCGCGACCAGCAGCACGCACCCACCCACATTCAATCACAGCTGCTGCCACGCGCAGCATTTCGGCGTCACGTCTCTGAAACGGTCCACGCACTTTCATACCTCTGCCCCACTCTTACCCAAGGGTTCGTCTCAACTTCGTCCACACTAGCCTGTCTGTGACGCTAATAACAAGGCGGCTAACTAGCTAGTGAGGTGCTATTATTATTGCGCTATTATAAAGATACGGCTCCAGAAAAGCTTTCGGCCAGCTAGCTGATTTGGCACAGATGTGTAACATCCTCCAGAGACACACAAACGAAAAGGATACAAAGTAAACGGAGAGAAAAATCAGCGCACAACAGTCCACAAGCGACAGAATGAACACTGCCGCTTCCATTTTTCTTCATCCGCAGGTAAATTGTTTTCATTTCCGGCCAGTTGCCGCTCGAAATGGTGACAGTTTTAGTGCAGCGCTGCCATCTAGCGGACTGGGGTAGATTGCAACGCCAAGACAACGGGACCCAAGCCCTTCCAGCCTCAGAGGTTGGTGTCTTTGAAGCTTGGTATTGAGTTGCCTACAACACTCCGGCCAAAATCAGTCCGAATGCTGTGCTTTCCTACTAACATCTGCCTGGGTGTTAGTGCGCTGGGACACTAAAGCCAATAATAGTCCAACATCACAGGATGGGAGGGGGGCCACCTTGTGGGCTATAGATCTTAAGTGAGGCCATCTTCTTGCAGTTTCATGAGTGGGTATGTTATCATGATTACCTGGAATGCAGTCTTTTCTATATGCAGGAAGGAGATCAGCGTGGACACCTGATTTGTAGCCTCTCACTCATGGCGGTGAGTATTTGTTGTAGTTCGTTGCTCACCTCATCATCAGTGAATGTGCCGTCACTTTGACTGTCTAGTAATGAGCTGCTCTCTAGGTGGATCAGTGGCAAACACCCACACAGGAACCATCATGGAGGCCCTCTCTGGTGGCACTGAGTGTCTTGGCTGCCGTGGATTTGAAAGCTTGCTGCTCGGTTTTCTCCTTGTTCATGAGCTTTGTAATTCTCATTATGGAGACAGGTGGGATGCGTTCCCTTGCATACATCACTGGGAAGGCGATGATGGGATTCTTTGGGGTGGGCCTGGTTTGTTCTCCTTGACATGCTTCCTTTTACAGTTTAAAGGCAGCTCTCTGAAGTCTGGACATTTGGGTAAAGAATGTTTGTCATTTTGGGCACCACACGTATGGCAGGTTTACTTGTTACTGTTTGCAGCTGAAAACATCTGCTTTATTTCCTTTTTATTCCTCTGCGCCTTTCCTTTCACTGAACCATATGTGGAGTGCACGTAATAAAGTGACTGGATTGCAGGTTCTCTCTGATTCTGGGAGGTACAAAGTTACTGTCTCTGAGGGCTACTGTGACCCAGAGGTTCCAACATGAAGCCAGCCGGCATCAGCTTCTGATTTTCACTGTATGGGCAGATGCACGTTCTCCTGTTTGATTCCCTGATCATATATCTTGCCTCTTAGCTTGATTCAGAATGATGACTAGCTCGTGACACAGAGCCAGTCCCATTTACAGAGTGGGCATAACCGAGGGCTGGTAGCTGCTGAAGATGGCACCTTGCTTCCTCTTCATTAAACTCTCCATTTATCATCATTAAACGCTCCTGTATTATTTTTACAGTGTCCTTTGTCACAGCCTCACATGCATCAGTTTTTCTTCTAAGCTCAGTAGATGGTGTGACTCTTTCTTTTATTTCATATTCCAGTCATTATTTGTTCAATAATAACTGCCCTTAAAACATGTGGTTATCCCATTATACCAGGGTTATACCAGGGTTATACCAGGGAGACCGAGAATGACGAGAGGAACAACATCGGCATCCCTTATGTGGCAGGCTTGTCGGAGAATTTTCTCCAAGCAGGACATCCCAGCGTACTTCAAACCAAGCAGCCTCTCCACAAACACAACATAGAAGAGCCACCTCGACCGGAGCAAGACTTAGCTATACATCCGCATCTGAACATAGATAGATAGATAGATACTTTATTGATCCCGCAAGGGAAATTATTAGTGTTACGACAGCGAGAAAATAGTACAATCTACAATAAATAACAAGTGAGAGTAGAAGTGCTGCAGGAACAGAGTGCAAAGCTACACATATACAACAGTGATAAAAACCAAATAAATAAAATATATAAATGTAGGTAAAGAAGAGTAAGACTGACATTGTGCATTAAAAATTTGAGTTAATAAATAATATGTAC
>JAMQGT020013569.1:0-23538 GCA_024447675.2 Pterophyllum scalare
CCTCATGGAGTCGGTTTCTAACCGTTTGTGCAGACACATGCACATTTGTGGCCTGCTGGAGGTCATTTTGCAGGGCTCTGGCAGTGCTCCTCCTGTTCCTCCTTGCACAAAGGTGGAGGTAGCGGTCCTGCTAGGTGGGCTGCTGCCCTGCTAGCAGGACCGCTACCTCCACCTTTGTGCAAGGAGGAACAGGAGGAGCACTGCCAGAGCCCTGCAAAATGACCTCCAGCAGGCCAGCAAATGTGCCATGTGTCTGCACAAACGGTTAGAGACCGAACTCCATGAGGAATTGGTGTGAGGGCCTATAATGTCCACAGATGGGGGTTGTGCTCACAGAGCCCAACACCGTGCCGGACACTTGGCATTTGCCAGAGAACACCAGGACTGGCAAATTTGCCAGCTCGGCGCCCTGTGCTCTTCACAGATGAAGACAGGTTCGCGCTGAGCACATGTGAGCGGATGTGAGAGCAACTTGGAGACGCCGTGGAGTGCGATCTGCTGCCTGCGACGTCCTTCAGCATGAGCGGTTTGGACAGTGGGTCGGTGATGGTGTGGGGTGATGTTTCTTTGGAGCCGTCAGCAGCCCTCCATGTGCTCGCCAGAGGGTAGCGTGACTGCCATTAGGTAGCGAGATGAGATCCTCAGAACCCCTTGTGAGACCATGTGCTGGTGCGGTTGGCCCTCGGGTTCCGCCTGATGCAGGACGATGCTAGACCGTCATGTGGCTGGAGTGTGTCAGCAGTTCCTGCAAGATGAAGGCATTGAAGCTGTGGACTGGCCCGCGCCGTTCCCCAGACCTTGCATCCCATCGAGCACGTCTGGGACAGCTTAAGATTTACAGTCATGACTGAAGTGACGTGCAGTGACAACATGAACTGTAAAAGCAGAGTGTGGTCTGTGTTATCTGTCGAAGCATTCAAGTCAAGAAAAGGATATGATACGATAAATGTGACAGCACTCTGAACCACTATGAGAACACCAAATTAAGAAAGCGAGCTTCCAGGAAGAATTGTGCTTCACTTCTTCCAGGAGGAGCTTTCCCTAGAGGACTCCTCATGATGAGGGTGAGTGTGAGCTGTAATATCTCTGCAGTTGAATGAGCTGATTTAATCTCTTCTGTTGTTATGTGGAGTGGTGCATTACTCCTTCAGTGGTCAGTGTGAGCTTTATGGATCCAGTCTCATCAAAGTCAGCGATGCTGTAAGCAAGTTCAGCATTCCCGTGCAGACGGCAGGGTTAGGGTAAAAAATCCCTGGTGTTCCGTGTCTAACGAAAGCTGACACGTGAAACAGAGTTGAAATGAAAACGCCTGATGATGCTGGATTACAGACTCTTTCAGCTCCTGTCACCTCTGTACAGGTTGAAGCAGGTGCTGACACCTCTTATTGTCTGCATGTGTTAGAGAAGCTTCGTACCGATGAGCAGTCTTTAGAGCCCACATTCATTGTTTAACACACTGAGGCAGCTGTGCCAGCTCCTCCTCGAGTCAGCACTTGCACACACAATAGAGTCGTGAACAAAAACGGTGATGAAGAAGGTCCGGTCTCTTCATCATCGGCCGGTTCCCTGAACATCTGCTTCTGAGCTTCATCTCTATCCCGTGCATCTGCAAGTCCAGTGACGGGTCTTCCTCCTGCGTGTGAAGTCCCTGTGTCTTCTCTCCACGTAGCAGCTGCAGGCTGCTGTAACACTGCTCGCTCGTGGAGAACGCAGTTGTGCGCAGACGATCTCTTCCCAGGCCTTGTGGGTTGGGAAAAGGGAATCGGCTGAGGCTTCTTGCTCTCAAAGGAACTCTGCAGGTTTCTCTCAGCCAGTTTGGTGGCGTACTGTAAAGAGAAGGCATCAAAGAGTTCCTTCTCTTTCTGTATGTAGGCTTTCCTGAATTTTAGAGCTGCAGGTAGCTGGCTTGGGAGACGAGCAGTTTTTGTAGCAGGTCCCCAGCAGGCCGACAGTAGCAGCGACAATGATGATACACCAGCCTAGAATCTGCAAAGGCAAAACAAAAGATGCATCGAGCCATGTGTTAGGGTCAGCAGGGACATCTGTAGACCGTATGACAACATTTATTACATCACACTGTGTGACATACCTGGAAGCACAGCCCTCAACTACTACAGTACACTTATCATCAATAAACTTTCCCAAAATCTGAAGGCTTCCATGAACTTCAGCAACAAAGAAGCATCCCCATATTTGCCCCAAAGAAGACTTTTATGTACTTATCAAATATATTCGCCGGTCAGAATGAAAAGAGATTGACTTTAAACTTTGAATAATAGGTTTTATTATTCTGTCTGATAGGCATATGATTTCAGATTAGTAAAAGGATGCAGATGGTAGGGGTTTGTAGATTTCTCCTGAATGATCTGAGACAAAGTGAAGCTGAGATTCACTAATACACTGTTGAAAAAGTGTCTGAGCTAGACAGCAGGACACGAGACAGAACGGAGTCAGTGGCTCTTCAGCTGGAGCACACAGACGGTCAGATCAACATTTTCAATGGTAGCTTCTACTGTTTAAACTCAGAAACGCCACTGAATCCTACATTTTCCATAATGCAGCTGTGCTCTATTCTGATTAAACCTAAACCTGAGCAGATTGCTATATTTCCAGTTTGTAGGGCTTTGTGTTTCAAGCTTGTAATGCCAGATCTCAGAGTGATCACTATGACATCATCATGAGTCATTTCTCAGCTGCATAATGTTCAGGTATAACTGCAGTGATCTGCGTCTCTCTTACCTGAGACTGGGCCCTAGACATTAGTAGCAGCTCCATGCGCTCATCGCTAGACAGTTTGGACCGGTCACAGGGCACCTGGCCAGTTCCTCCCGACACGTCAAAGTCTTGTTTTTACAGAAGAGACCGACCACCAGATATGATCAAGACCGACTGACAGCACACTCATAAAAGGTTCCGTTGAGCAGGGCCACAGAGAGCCACATCACAGGAGCCACACAAGCGCCAGTAAAAATGCTCAGGAACACCCTTAAACAGCCCAAACAGTTCCCACGGGGGCAAAGCTTCATGGGATTGAGGCAGGACGCCCGGTGTAGAGCCTCCAAAATCTGGTGCTGGACAAAAAGCCCAAAGACCAGCAGCACCGCGGCTGGCCCGAGCAGAAACATCAAACCATAAGCAAAGTTCTGGTCATGGTTGCAGGGACACTGGAAGGAGACCATAGAGGAAGACTCGAATTCCCGGCCTATAGTCAGCAGAGCCATGAAACTGTAGCCAATGGTGGATTTCTGGTCCACGAAAAAACGCCAGACAGTCTGCAGAGTTACTCATGATGTCATCCAAGAGTGTGTAGACAGACAGAAAGAAAGCCCAGCTGAAACAGCAGAGGATTAAACGGGAAGCATAGCCAAGTGTCAGCTGTAGCCTGGAGTCACTTCGTGTGTGCTGTTTTTTCACCGCGAGACAAAAACTCATCTGCCAAGCCCATGTGTGCCGCTCCCTTCGGCATTCAGGCTCCTCTTCAGGCTCCTCCTGCAGTCAGCCGGCACTTCCTCCCACCCACTGCCTCCTTCAACAGCTTTATCTATCCATGAAGCCAGATGACACACATCAGTTAGTTAAACTGCAGGAATGTCTTAAAGACATAAAGGCCTGGATGACCTCTAATTTCCTGCTTCTAAATTCAGATAAAACTGAAGTTCTTGTACTCGGCCCCACAAATCTTAGAAGCACAGTGTCAAACCAGATACTTACTCTGGATGGCATTACTTTGGCCTCCAGTAACACTGTGAGAAATCTTGGAGTCATTTTTGACCAGGATATGTCCTTCAATGCACATATTAAACAGATATGTAGGACCGCTTTTTACATCTGCGCAATATTTATAAAATTAGAAACATCCTTTCTCAGACTGATGCTGAAAAGTTAATCCATGCATTTATTACTTCTAGGCTGGACTACTGTAATTCATTATTATCAGGCTGTCCTAAAAGCTCCTGAAAAGCCTTCAGCTGATCCAAAATGCTGCAGCTAGAGTACTGACAGGGACTAGAAAGAGAGAGCATATTTCTCCATATTGGCTTCTCTTCATTGGCTCCCTGTTAAATCTCAGAATAAATTTAAAATCCTTCTCCTAACATACAAGGTCTTGAATAATCAGGCCCCATCTTATCTCAAAGACCTCATAGTACGTATCACCCCAATAGAGCACTTCGTTCTCAGACTGCTGGCTTACTTGTGGTTCCTAGGATACTTAAAAGTAGAATGGGAGGCAGAGCCTTCAGCTTTCAGGCCCCTCATCTGTGGAACCAGCTCCCAGCTTGGATTCAGGGAACGAGACACCCTCTCTATTTTTAAGATTAGGCTTAAAACTTTCCTTTATGATCAGAGCTTATAGTTAGGGCTGGATCAGACGACCCTGAACCACCCCTTAGTTATGCTGCTATAGGCCTAGGCTGCTGAGGGGGGTCCATAATGCACTGTTTCTTCTCATTCACCTTTATTTACTTGTTTATACTTCACTCTGTATTTAATCATTATTATTAATCTCTGTCTCTCTTCCAGCAGCATGTCTTTTGTCTGCTCTCTCTCCACTCAGCCCCAACCGGTGGCAGCAGAATGACTGCCCCTCCCTGAGCCTGGTTCTGCTGGAGCGCCCCTTCTGCCTCTAAAAGGGCTTTCCTTCCCACCGTCGCGGTGGTGCTTGCTCATAGGGGGTCGTTTTGACTGTTGGGTTTTCTGCTGTGTGATTGATGCAGGGTCTTTAATCCCACAATACAAAAGCGCCTTGAGGCGACTGTTCGTTGTGATTTGGTGCTATATAAATAAAAATTGAATTGAATTGAATTCATCACCATATCTACTCCATCTGTGCAGAAATGTCAACGCTGGTTCAGCCTCTGCAGAAAAACTTAATTTTTACCACCCCTTTCCAGTTCAGTCAGTCAGGGAGAAAATCAGGCTAGACCCTGAGTTTCCCTGTGTTCCTTGAGCCATCACGTACTCTAGCCCTGCAGCTCTGAAACTCGTTTCATACGCGGCCAGAACAGGCAAAATCAGAAGCAGCAGATGGGAGCGCAGGGTGTTGTTGTTTTGACCCACTGTGATGTGTAAGAGCTCCATTTTGTGGAAAGACGAGTGTGAGTGATTCCTCTTCAAACAGGACGAGCTCAGCAGTACACAACAAAGAGGGCCAGAGCTCCACACGAGCGGCAGAAACATGACAGAACACGCCAAACGGGGACAAACAGGCACCACCAGAGCGTTCTGTAGTAACACTGAACAGCGCACACATCACTGACACACAGTCAGCATTATTACTGCACACAGAAACCTTCCTGCTCATGTATAAGACAACGTGTGCCCTCACTGACAGCATTCTCCACAGCTTGCTTTGTTGTGTAGGTGAGGAGTGTGGACTTCAGTCCTCACGTGACAAACCTGCACATCACGATCCGGTGTTCTTTGTATGCAAAATGTGTTCAGAATATCTTTGTAGTCGATCCCTAGCAGTCCACAGGAAGTGTCTAAGATCACACGTCCTGTGCGTGATGATGCTGAGGTCAGCTGTGCTGCTTCTCTTTCCATCTGTCTCCGTTCCAGCGATCGGCTTGCTTATATCTATGCTGTGAAGCATCGTCTTCAAGATATCTTCCTGTTAGTGTCCGCGTGTGGGTTTGCTTGAAGGACGAAAAAATCCGCTTCCTGTTTTCCATTTGTGAGCTCTGTGGTCGCATATCACTGCTGCAGATGAAACAGCAACGCCATAGGCTGAAACCTGAAGCCGCTGCAGAAGCTGGGCTCCATAACATAAGCTCCCATACTCAGAGGCCCAGCTCCACAGCAGGCATTGATGTGTAGCATAATCAGTTTCACATTCAGCCACTGGGAACGATGCTGGCCGAATGCACCTCTGGAGACAAGTGCACCCCTGGGTCACAAATGCTGAGCTGTGCGGCTCATCGTGGCCCAGTGAAAGGTCTGACTCTGAACTCAGAAGTGGATGACGTATACTGTTCATGGGGCAGATGCTGCAACATTAGGCTCCCAGTACATCAGGCGGAGGCTGCTCCGCTTGAATGCCATGCACAGGAAGACACGTGGTGGTGTGCTTTGAGTGTGTCAGCTAGAAGTGATAAACTGGAGCAGCACAGACTGTAAGTGATGTGTGTGCGCTGTGCTCCCCACAGTCTAAATGCGCTGGGCTTGTTATACTCAGTTACGCTGTAGCGGCTGTTTTTAACTGTATTTGTTTGGAAAGTGGAAGATTTTGTTGAATGAAGTATCAGCAGTTATTGTTTCTGTGTCTCTGCAGTTCCTTTCATGCTGAATGAATGTGTAAAACTGAAGCATTAATCTGCTCTGATTTAAATAATCATCAGTATTGAGAAGCACAAGCATCATCCCCTGAGAAAAAGGATAGAGCTCGATAATGGGCAGTGTGAACAAATATAAAGATGCTGCTGCTGCTGCCAGATGTCACTCAGTGGAACGCGGCTGTACGACATTGTGGCTGCAGAGAGCTCCACTCACTGTGGGGTCGGGCTCCACCCTATCCAGAGAGTATTACAGGTAGTGGGAGCAGGCAGTGTGTGGGGGGCGGCGGGGGCAGAAGAGGCTAAGACAGGCTGTCTTTGTGCAACACGGCAACGTGACGACTGACTGAACTGGAGTGTGTCTCCTGTCGGTGTAGGTTGGTGCTGTCATGTTGTGTAGCTCTAAAGAGTATCAGTAACTATATTATACACCACGGATCTCTGTGCAGCTAACCAGCAGATACACTATAGTTATGGCTGTTACATCACTCCAGTCTCCTGCCCTGACCTGTAGACCACAGGAGAAAGCCACACATCTGTTTTTATTTTAGTTTTATATATTGTGTTCATAGAGAGACTAACACAGCTGTTTCTGCTAGGTGCTTAAATCTGTGGTTATTAGTAAAATCACTGTTTCACTAAACAGTGAACAGATGCTCTGATCAAATGCTGAGTATCGGGTTACAGTTGTGGAAGAAGCATCCCATCCTAAACACCATAGGAGGCAGTGTGCAGGTAGGATGTGGACCCAATGCAGGAGTCCAGAGGTGAGTGTAAACTAAAAATCACCTTTGTTGCTGGTTATCCACAAACAACAAGGACAGACTCTACATGAGTGAATAAGCTACCTGACTAGGATTTTCTAGGAAACACCAAACAAAGCTGCACACTGCCGATGAGGGGAGCCATAGACGAGGACACAAAAAGGAAGTGAAGAAAACTGAGGGCTTAAATACGTTAGGGAGAACGAACACAGCTGGGACACAGGTGAACACAAACACTGCACACAAGAGCTAGCAAAATAGAAGAGGAAATGACTAAGCACAACGGAAATGCAGACATGACACAGAGACAGGGAAAAATCAATTAAACACACATAAACTATAACCAGGAATAAAACTCAGAAGCCATTGTGGGGTGTCTTAGAGAGGAGGAGTACAGGAGCCTGGTGAGGGACCACCTCCAGCTCAACACCTCAAAGACCAAGTGCTTGCTCATAGGGGGTCGTTTGATTGTTGGGGTTTCTCTCTTATCCTGTAGGGTCTTTACCTTGCAGTATAATGCACCTTGAGAATTGGTGCTATAGAAATACAATTGAATTTAATTGAAGTTAAATTGAATATAATCTCCAACTAAACCTAAAATGATCTAATCCAACTCGGAGGGCCGTGCATTTTCTTTCCAAGTGATGGTGAATCCTGTTCATTTGACTAATACTATAATGTAGACTGTATTTTTGCACAGAACAAGGCCTTAACAGCTTGTCTCATCACACACATGAACCTCCACGAGTGCCATGTCAGCATTTTCTTTCTATCTTTACTTGTCCAGGTCTGAATGGAAGATAATTTATCAATATTTTGAATTGGCAAAATCTCCAGTGATGTGACGGGGAGAAAAAATAACACTTCAAAATAAAAACTACTAATGTTAGTATTTTGTTTGTGTCCATGTCTCCTCCTGTGCTCCTGAAGTGCCCTTCAGCAGGACACTGAAGCTGCTGTAACGTTTATGATGACATACATACATACATACATACATGTGCCTATATACACGTGTCTCTCTCACATACCAGGTTTCCATCCAAAATTTGCTGCAGTTACACTAAATTAAGTCATGGGGAAGAATCGTCAGCACCTCGTGATGGTTTTGGGGTCGGGCACAGTGAGAGTCTCCTCACAGCTGGGCTGCTCTTAGCTCTACTAAAACAGTCAGAGTCTGGAGTTTTTTATTCCAGCACTTCAATCTTTCCTGCTCAGTAAGAGCAGGAACCACTTTCAGTGCTCTTAGGATTTTAAAACGGGCTTTGAAATCTTAGGGAACTAGAGGAAAGGAACGATCGCAGTAAAGGTTCATTGAAAACATCGCTGTGACCAGTTAGACGCTCGAGCCGGACTCTTCACAAAGTGGCTGCGTTTAGTCACGAGTGGATATTCCCATTGATAAGGCCTGGTTAAATAAAAAAGGATTATAAACTAAAAGCTTTGTGTCCACGGCACCTAACATTAGTGTGGAGGGCTTTCCAAGTGAGGTCAGTAATTTTCCTAAACTATGGAGGTCAGCCTCCATAGAGCCCTGCTCCTTCTTCCTTGGTGTTGTGACTAAATCAGCCTCTGATTTTTACTGCTGTGTCTCGAAGCAGTCGACAGAGAAAACAGTCCAATCAGAAACAGACTTTCACTTTCAGTGCCTGCAGTCCCACGCTAGAAGGAATGAGACCTTTAGGGGAATGATGCAGATCCTGCTCTGTTCCAGCTTTTCATTCAGTGACCATTATAGCACCCCTGCTTCGGTGCCGTCTAAATAAAAGAAATATCCCTACCAAGTGTCAAACACATGCCTGACCATCTACATCAGAATTCCCTGCAAAGATGAGAACTGCAGCTTCTTATTCCAACCAGTTGAACTGCAGTTGTGCACCGAGCCTGCCGTCTGTGCCGTCCTGCAGATGGAGAGCCTTGCTGTGAAGGAGTCTCCTAAGAAATATCACTTGGAGGGTTTGTTGGCTTTGCAGCTGTAATGGACTGATGGAGAGGAGCAGCTGCGTTCCTGTGCGGAAAGATCAGCTCCAATTTGAGCATCATTTACTGAATCATTCACAGTTAGAACAGGGTCCGTGATGCTGTGAAACACAGAGCAGAGTCAGCTCACATATTTACTCCTACACTCTGTCTATTGCTGATCTCAGTGAAGCACCAGGGGGCCTCCTTCCCTGTCTGGATTTAATAATATAATGTAATTTATAATTTGCTTCCAGGCAGCACAGTGGTTAGCACTGCTGCTTAACAGCTAGAATGATATCTAGAAGGTCTGGGTTCGATTCCACCTTGTTCTCCCCCGTGTCTGCGTGGTTCTTCTCCAGGTACTTTGTATTGTGGGTAAAGACCCTGCAATAAAACAGAGAAAACCCAACAGTCAAAACAATCCCCTATGAGCAAGCACTCAGCAACAGTGGGAAGGAAGAACTCCCTTTTAACAGGAAGAAACCTCCAGCGAGAACCAGGCTCAGGAGGGGCAGTCATCTGCTGTGAGCGGTTGGGGCTGAGTGGAGAGAGACAGAGATCAATAAGACATGCTGTGGAAGAGAGACAGAGATTAATAATAATGATTAAATACAGAGTAAATAAAGGTGAATGAGAAGAAACAGTGCATTATGGGACCCCCTCAGCAGCCTAGGCCTATAGCAGCATAAGTAAGGGGTGGTTCAGGGTCACCTGATCCAGCCCTAACTATAAGCTTGATCAAAAAGAAAGGTTTTAAGCCTAATCTTGAAAATAGAGAGGGTGTCTGTCTCCTGAATCCAAGCTGGGAGCTGGTTCTACAAATTGGGTGATGATGCCTTCTCAGCGACTTTTAGGACAGCCAATAGCTACTTTCCTTACTGAGGAGTTGGCAACAGTGAAAACAATGAGCAACTGGCAAAGCATTAAAGTTATTAAGTTATTTCATAAAGTTCATCTGTAGTTCTAAACACAATTATGGTGTTTTTTCTTCACTTTTTGTCTCTCCTAAGATGTTATTCCTCTCTCCTACAGTCTCGATTGCAACTACATACAAATGACCAATTATGCAAATTAGGCAATGATGTCATACAGCGACTTCTGTTTTCAATGGCGGAAAATTTCCCTTATTTTTAAATACAAAACTTGACAGGTATGCTAGTCCCCAGGCTTCCTGAGGGCCTTTTAAAGGTTCCAGGTCATACCAAGTAATTAAAGAGGGGGTTGAATAGGCAATGACCAGTTTAGTTGTATATTTCACGTGGTAGGTCTAGTGGGGAAATATTTTATTTAATAAATTTTGTGTTTTGCAGTATTGTATTAATGTTAATAAAGTCAATTATTTAAGTTGTGTGTTTAGTTTGTTAATGTAGTTTTTTGTGTGTGTGTGTGTGTGTACCCCAGAGAATGGTTTGGCTTAAGTGGTAAATTAGCAGCAGTCTATAAAAGGCTGCCAGTTAAGATCTGACCTGCTCCTGGAACCCTGCCCCACCATTTGTATGGTAGCTGTATGTTGTTTTTTTTGTTTTTTTTTTTAAATTTTGTTATATTTTTGGTTTTGTGTAATTGTTGGTGAATAAAACACCTGTGGGTCAGCACTTCACCTCCAGCCTCCTATTTTCATCCAGCTGCTACGGCCGTCCTAACAATGGCTTGTGCTGTTTCCTAAAACTCGACTGAAAATTAGATAAAATGTTTTATCGAACACACTCAACTGTTGGTACCGGAGGAGTGTGCGGTCTCTTTGTTCTCTGTAGCCATGAGTTCTACACGTCAGACTGGTAATGATGGTACCCAGTCTCAATCTCACATTTCAAAGGCTGGTTTGCCAAAAACAAAAGTATAAAGATAACTTACCAGTATGACAATGCCACGATCGCTCGAACGTATTTTCTGAAATGTTGTTGAAGGTAAGTTATTTTTTTCTCAGCTCTTCGTTGCTGCTTCCAATCTAGAAAGCGCAAAAATCTTACTGCAACCCATAAAGAGTTTCCATTTCAGTCATAAGTGTGGTTGAGTCATTGATGAGTTCTTAATGTCCAAAATTTAACTTTCAAACCCTAAAGCAACAGGTACCTTTGTGTGTTCCATTATCCACTCAAACTTGCATGAACAACAGTGTCATTATGCATTACACTGGTGATGTCATGATCCCAAGCTCTATACCCACTGAACATGCAGTGCTACAATAAATGATGCCTCTTTGCAACCATAGAAAGGACAACAGGCTAGAATATAATGCAATCATTCTGAGGTGAACAAATCACTGAGATGAGCAGGTATGTTTATAAATCTCAAGATGAAAAAAATACTGCAACAGAAAGTTATTCAGTAAATATATTCTATTCACAGTCAGTTTTATTTTGTATGAGCAAATCACACTTTTCAGCTACAGTGAAGGACACACACACACACACACACTGGTGACTTTCATCTGTGACAACCTGAGACCTTCTGGAATGGGGCAACACAAGTGCTACCCTGCCAGATGAGTCAGTGTTGTTCGAGGCATGGCTAAAAATAAAATAACATGGAGGCTCAGGTTCTGAAAGAGATTAATTACTGCTGCTTGTGTCTGATGAGTATGTTTTTGGGGGAAGGTGGTGTGCGATTGGACACAGCTGCTTTTACACAACAACTGATTCTGTCGCTTTGCCATGTATGGCTATCTGATCTCTCAGACTAACAAGCGAGCATGCACGCACACCTTCCTATTTCATGGGCATAATCACCCACACATACACGGACTGTCCAGGCCCTAAAAATAGCTGGTGTTAGCTGTCTGGTGATATGCATTGAGATAACTCCCTGTAAATGAGCCTCATGCATGTTGCCGAATGTGAATGCAGACATGTGGCGTATGCCCCGGAGACACCCTCTCTCATCCCCCGTAAATAGGTCAGAAACTGGCACCTAATTTCTCTCCTGTTGCTCCCATTGGTTTCTGCATTTGTTCATTATGTTTACAGCTCCGTGTCCTTTGCTGTCCCAGACAGGACCGCCACACTTCCTTTCTCTAATCAGGTAAATGGTCATTCTCATCAGACACACTGTAACTACTCTGCTCCACAAACATCTCTCACAGGTCTACGTAGCTGCCATTGCTCTTCATGACCAGCCTTCAGCTTACCAGTTATGTCCATCCACCAATCCAGCCAACCAGCCACTGTATGATTCATTTTTATTTTTCACTGCACTTCATATTTACCATTTCACATCTGTCAAGTCACACAAAGACATGTCAGAAATATTCTCAAAATTCTTATTTGTATAGTTGCACAGTTATATATACATGTATATATTTATTATTGTATCTCACATGCTGTTTTATTATTTTTGTGTGTGTTTCTAAATGATAATTTATTCTGTTGATCCTTTTCTTTTCTGCCTGGCAGCCGTTGTTGGACAGCAGAGACAGAGTTTCACTGCACAGGGAAACATGCTTCTTTACTGTGCGTATCACAATAAAGTTGAAAATAAGTGTAATGCTTATATTAAACCTAACAACAGTACAACCAGGCAAAGCTGACATGCCAGGATCAGATGCTGTAAAACACCTGACAGCAGCTGTTAGAAACAGGAAGAACTGTGCAGCCGCTAACAAGCGCTTTTCCCACGGCCTTCGCCACATCCTACACCGGTGCACGCTTGTGACTTGTACATTGTGCGCTGCGCCATTTGGCGTTTGGTCTTGTGATGGAAAATTTTAAGATTCTGATCTTCTTTGTGTTAAGTTGATATGGCTGAATGGACGCCTCCATAGCATCATGTTTTGTCTTTATATAATCCTCTGTTACAATATATACTCGACTGTACGAGCCATCTTTTTGATTGTACTCTGTGACCATGGCGGGTAGATAACTTTATAAAAATAACTTTGTTATCATGCCTTGTCAAAAGTCATGCAGACTGCTGTTGCACTCTGTTTGACCCCTTTGCAAAGGCAAATTAAAACCTCTCAAAGACAGCCTGTTTGTGCAGCTCGATTTAGTTCAGCGTTACACAACAATTTGGTGTGTGTGAAATCTCTCAATGTCTCTCAACCTCAGACAGTTTTTCCAAGTCCCACTCTACACAGTGTACATGTGTTTGCACCTCAGATTCTATTCCTTTCACAAAACTATCTTAAAGCAGTTTCCAGTTCATGATTGAGCGAGTGTGCCAGACTGTTCGTGTGTTGTGTGTTTGTCGTGAAACATACTTGGTAATGAGGGTGGGAAGCTGCAAGCGAAGCCCGAGACAGACAGAGAGGGACCCAGAAGACCCGGGCGATCCGTCACACCCCAGGAGTGCTGAAGAACCAAGGCCACGCATCCCGATAACATCCGCATGCCCAGCCAGAGCCCCCACGGCCAAAGGGCAAGAGCACCAGAAAACTTTGGTGTTTGCAGGGCTGCATCTCATCAAAGCATCAAGATATTCAGTTTGTTTCATTTTTCCAGATGTGTAAAGGAATGCTCTGTCCACAGATGAACCAGTTCCATTACTAAATCACAGAGTCCAGTGCAGCATCTCTGAGTTTTATGTTATGCTTTCTTCTATAACTGCCAGCTTAACCACTTTTTCAATATAATGCTTTCTTCTACCGCCAGTATATCGGAAACGAAAGCATCTCCCTCTAACATGAGAATATTTCCTGACAGCTGGAACAGCTGGACTACAAAAATATCTAATGAATGTAATTACTTCACAAATCATCATAAATTTGCGCCACATAGGCCTATCCCCTATCATCCTTAAGTACACTGTATATGTTACATAGAGATGTACTAAATACCGGTGCAGTTGATTTTTCCCGTTGACCGTGTTTCCGGCTGGACTGCAGCGCTCGGTCAGGTGTCGGGTCTCTCCTGAAGCGTCTCCGTGTTTTTGCCTGCACCGCCGGCTCCGGGTGCCGCTGTGTGACATGCGCCACTAGTTTGGTTCACTTTGCGCAGCATGGAGATTCCGGACTTCGAGGCCATGAACTTCACGGTGGAGCCGGTGGCATCTGCCTACCCGCTGTGTGAGGAATGGAGGGAAGGCTCGGAGGGCGCCGTGTTCCACCTCGCCAACATCTTGCTGTTCCTCGGCTTCATGGGGGGCAGCGGCTTTTACCGGACTCCTCTACCTGTTCATCTTCCTCACTCTGGGATTCTTCTGCTTCACTCTCTGGTCCTTGTCGGACTCCTGCACCACGGACTCTTTTCTGTGGAGTTTCGCGCTCTTTGCGGTTTGTCTGGTACAAGTCCTCTATCTGTCCTACAGGCTGAGGAGCGTTTCGTTTGACAAGGACTTCCAGGAGCTCTACAACTGCGTGTTTAAAAGACTCGGAGTGTCGCTCGCACATTTTGGGAAGATAGTGGCCTGCTGTGACGGGGAAGTCCACACGTTAGAGAAGGACCAGTGCTTCGCTGCAGAGGGAAAAACCTCCATCGACAAGCTGTCGGTGCTGCTGTCTGGAAGGTGATGCACTCAACACACATGTGCTCTGCTTAATGACAAACGTAGCACACTGGAAACATGGTTTCACTCAATCATTTTGTTGTTGCTATTGAAACACAAACGGAACAATGTAATATAAATATTTTATTTGAAGAGTTTGTTGTTCCAACGATTTAACCAGATCAATTAGACTGATTAAGGCTGGCTCATGGCCTAAAAGGCTCCACTATTAGGGCCTGAGCACGAAATTATTATTATTATTATTATTATTATTATTCCTATCTCTGTAGTGCTTCATTTCCACTTTAAGAGTAAGTACTGCCCAGAGAGTGCGCTGCCTTGGTGGAGGGTGCTTCTTGTTACTGACTGTGCCAGCAGCTATTTTTAGGTTGTTTTAGTGATTAATTCTTGACTTTGTCTTTAGAGCGTCTACTGTTGTAAAGTTGACATATTAAAATCAATTGTCCCTTTATTGTCTAACAGAGTCCGTGTGACAATTAATGGAGAGTTTCTGCATTGCATCTACCCTTTCCAGTTTCTGGATTCACCAGAATGGGACTCTCTGCAGCCATCAGAGGAGGGCGTGTTCCAGGTTCATCTAGTTGTCAACAATCCTACAAAAGAATTATATATATATATATATATATATATATATATATATATATATATATATATATATATATATATATATATATATATATATATATATATATATATGTATGTATGTGTATATATATATATATATATATATATATATATATATATATATATAGTAGATAATACTGTGGTGACTGGACACACTGGGAGAGGTGGTGGACACATGTACACTAATGACTAAGGTTAGAAGCTGAACAGCTGTGATCAGCCACTTTCTAACATCTGTATGGAAGAAGAACAGCAGTGCTGGAGCACTCCTCCTCTCTCTCTCTCTCTGCTGTGAAGCAGAGATACACCCACAGCCACCAGGCTGCACAGTTCTCATACAGATAGCAGATGAGCTGCGTGAGACATTGATCTCCCTTTGGGATCAATAAAGTTATTCAATAAGTTCTCGTTTGTTGAATATGAAATCTCACTGGTTTAGTTTATTGTTGTGCAAAACTGATGCAACACAAACCTAGCCCACTGACCTCAGTAAATCTCATCCTGTTTGCATATAGGGCAGTTATAGGTACCTGCATGACGTCTTGTTGTAATGAACAGTCTTCATTAGATTTTTTTCTATAACACTTTTTAAGGAGCAGTACTGAGGGTTTGGCAGTGCAGCTGTCAGTGCTGTCTCCTCACAGTAATGAGGATCCTGGTTTAAATCTCCTGGTTGGCTTTTTCTGTGGAGTTTACAGGTTCAGCCTGCATAGGTTTCCTCCAGCTTCCTCCACAGTCCAAAGACATGCATGTTAATTTAATTGGTGATTCTAAATTGGACATAGATGAAGTGTATAGACTAAAACTCTGTGTAAATATAACTGCTTTGCGTGGTAACTAAGTCTAGATGCAAGTACATTTAAGTGCTGTAACTGTTGGATTAAGAATTTTTCTAAATTGTTAAAATGCCTGCTAAAAGTCGTAATCTTAAGGTTTTCCAAAGACAAACCAAGGTATTACCCAAAAGCCCAGCCAGTAACATCCGGGATAGATCAGAGGGTAAGACAAAGGATTGATCGATAAATGGATCTGCAGCCCAAACCCAAGGCTGGAACTAAACCATACTAACTATACTGCTAACTATAGGATCCTGGTCTGGTGACATTTGTAACAATGTGCCTGATGTTTTATGGTTCTGTTCAATCAGTTTTAAGCAGAAACTCAAACTGGGCTGTATATAATAACAGTTATATATAACAGTCACATATAAGTATCACTGGCCTGTTTGACCTTGTTCTGTGGTTGATTCTCCTCAGGTGACCCTGCAGGCTGATAACCCCTGCCGGTATGTGACGTGGAGGAGGAAAAAGCTCTACCTGCTCTTTGCCAAGCATCGCTACATAGCCAAGATCTTTGCCCTGGTCGTGCGCAGTGACATAGCAGAAAAGCTGTACTCGCTCAGTGACAAGGCTTGCAACAGATACGGACACCCCTATGATCTCCGCTTACCGCATTACCCTCACATGCCGGGGACTGAAGTAGAAAGGGCTGATGATGATCTGCAAGTGTCTGTGCAGGGCAGGAGGGCTCCCTAACACACATACGTGCACCGTGCTCTGCACTGTTTGCCTGTTGTGTCTGCATATTCAGTACTTATGTCTAGTTTTCATGTATTTATTCTAATCTGATTCAGTGACTCAAGCCAGTCACACTCCTGTACTAAAATTGATAGAGGATGATCTCACACCCATGGGAGGGCTTGGCACAATTAAATGATGATTCTGCCTAAAATCAATGATCTGTTCTCACTGGTGCCTAACAAACCCTCTGCTATAGACTCTCTGTACGCCAAAACACAGCGGAGGTCCAGAACCATCAAACTTTTTTTTCCAGTTCATGTTGAGCCTCTGAAACTGGGGCCTTTGAGTGAAAATGCCTGTAATCCTGAACAGGTAATGGAATACTTTTGATAAACTTTGACTTTTAATAGTTCATTTTGTCACAAAAACAATTTATTAAAATAACTACTATTTTAAATGTTGTGTAATCAATTGTATAATCTTAGTGTTTGTAATAATGTCAAATATATTGGACATCATATTACAAATCAGCATTGTGATTTTCATGGAGGATTTTTTTCAAATGCAAGTTTACTGATAAAGGTCTCTATTTAGACACTTTACACTAACACACTGGGTGAACCGCAGCAGGAGTTTACAGCAATGAAATGAGGTTATTGCTGAAGAGACAGAGATAGTTCAGTGGAATGTTTGTGTATGCAGGAGTCAGTAGAAGTTTAAGAAATCAAATGTATGAATATATTTTCAGTCTCCTTGTTTCTGAAAGCGACATCATTGCTTATCAAGTATAACCCATTCAGCCACTGGGTACATAACTGGGGTGAGCTTTAGTTCCACACTAATCCCAGTACAGTCATTCAGATGCTGTTGCAGTGGCACTGCTTATGTTTGTAATGACAATTAAAAAGTAATAAATAACAAATTGATGGCTTGAGTTTGGGTAACTTTTTTTTTTAGCTTAAGTCAGCAAATGGCATTGATGACAAGACAAGGGTGATATGAGCAATACTGAAATAACACTAAAATAATACTGAAATAACACTGAAATAATTATACTGAAATAACACAGAAATAACTATACTGAAATAACACTGAAATAACTATACTGAAATAACTATACTGAAATAACACTGAAATAATTATACTGAAATAATAATGAAATAACTATACTGAAATAACACTGAAATAATTATACAGAAATAACACTGAAATAACTATACTGAAAAACAATGAAATAACTATACTGAAATAACACTGAAATAAATATACTGAAATAGCACCGAAATAACTATACTGAAATAACTATACAGAAATAACACTGAACTAACTATACAGGAATAACACTGAAATAACTATACAGAAATAATACTGAAATAACTATACAGAAATAATACTGAAATAACTATATTGAAATAACTATACAGAAATAACACTGAAATAACTATACAGAAATAACTATACAGAAATAATGCTGAAATAACTATACTGAACTAACTATACAGAAATAACACTGAAATAACTGTATTGAAATAACTATACAGAAATAACACTGAAATAACTGTATTGAAATAACTATAATAACACTGAAATAACTATACAGAAATAATACTGAAATAACTATACTGAAATAACACTGAAATAACTATACAGAAATAACACTGAAATAACTATATTGAAATAACTATAATAACACTGAAATAACTATACAGAAATAACACTGAAATAACTATACTGAAATAACACTGAAATAACTATACAGAAATAACTATACTGAAATAACACTGAAATAACTATATTGAAATAACTATACCAGAAATAACACTGAAATAACTATACTGAAATAAGTATATACTGAAATAACACTGAAATAAATATATAGAAATAACACTGAAATAACTATACTGAAATAACTATACTGAAATAACACTGAAATAACTATATAGAAATAAACACAATGACAATAACTATACTGAAATAACACTGAAATAACTATACAGAAATAACACTGAAATAACTATATCTGAAATAACTATACAGAAATAACACTGAAATTACTATACAGAAATAACACTGAAATAACTATATTGAATTAACAATGAAATAACTATACAGAAATAACACTGAAATAACTATACAGAAATAACACTGAAATAACTATATTGAAATAACTATACAGAAATAACTATACTGAAATAACTATACAGAAATAACACTGAAATAACTATACTGAAATAACACTGAAATAACTATACAGAAATAACACTGAAATAACTATACTGAAATAACAATGAATAACATTGAAATAACTATACAGAAATAACACTGAAATAACTATACTGAAATAACACTGAAATAACACTGAAATAACTATACAGAAATAACACTGAAATAACACTGAAATAACTATATTGAAATAACTATACAGAAATAACACTGAAATAACTATACTGAAATAACACTGAAATAACTATATAGAAATAACAATGATTTCATTGTTATTAACTATACAGAAATAACACTGAAATAACTATACAGAAATAACACTGAAATAACTATACAGAAATAACACTGAAATAACTATACTGAAATAATACTGAAATAACTATATTGAAATAACTATACAGAAATAACACTGAAATAACTATACAGAAATAACACTGAAATAACTATATTGAAATAACAATGAAATAACATTGAAATAACTATACTGAAATAACACTGAAATAACTATACAGAAATAACACTGAAATAACTA
Source organism: Pterophyllum scalare (assembly GCA_024447675.2). Lineage (NCBI taxonomy): Eukaryota > Metazoa > Chordata > Actinopteri > Cichliformes > Cichlidae > Pterophyllum > Pterophyllum scalare. Next base: position 19,337 of record JAMQGT020013569.1, read on the forward strand.
TACAGAAATAACACTGAAATAACTATATTGAAATAACTATACAGAAATAACACTGAAATAACTATATTGAAATAACTATACAGAAATAACACTGAAATAACTATACAGAAATAACACTGAAATAACTATACTGAAATAACACTGAAATAACTATATTGAAATAACTATACAGAAATAACACTGAAATAACTATACAGAAATAACACTGAAATAACTATACTGAAATAACACTGAAATAACTATATTGAAATAACTATACTGAAATAACACTGAAATAACTATACTGAAATAACACTGAAATAACTATACTGAAATAACACTGAAATAACTATACTGAAATAACACTGAAATAACTATATTGAAATAACTATACAGAAATAACACTGAAATAACTATACTGAAATAACACTGAAATAACTATATTGAAATAACTATACGAAATACAAAAACTATAGAAATAATACGAAAAACACTGAAATAACTATACAGAAATAACACTGAAATAACTATACTGAAATAACAATGAAATAACTATATTGAAATAACAATGAAATAACTATATTGAAATAACAATGAATAATTATATTGAAATAACTATATTGAAATAACTATACAGAAATACCACTGAAAGAATACTGAGAGAACAAACTCGTTTCCTTCAGTGGTTCTTGCTGATGCGGCTGGAAGAGGATTTTTGAAGCTCTCCCCCTGTCGGAGCTCTCGGGAACTGCTCTCGGTTTGTTGCCTATTTTAGTCATTTCCTGTCAGCTGTGTGGAATGTGTGACGTAGACCCCATCAGAGCGTTCAGCCACAAGTTTTTCAGAAACGATAGCGAGTCCTCTTACTCTGCTGCCCAGCGCTCGTCCCGCTGCTGCTCTCGGTGAGTAAAGAAGCGTTATGCTGTCCGTGCTTTGACAGGATTCATGAAGTTGTATCTAAGAACTTTCAGCACAGCCGCGCAACTGTGTTCATATCCGTTTTTCCATGTGAGCGCTCCCAGTGCTGCAGCTGTTGCAGAGGGAGGATCTGGACCTGTATAGTCTGAACTAACTGTAGAATGATCAGAGGGCGGAGGGGTTCACCTCTGAGCATTTACAGTCACATGTTGATGAAAGAGTTATGAGCTACTATGAATGTGCTGAGGGTGTAATCAGACTAATGCTGCACAGACTATGTGTTCTGACTGGGGTCAGTTATAGCAAGTCTTATTCCTTCAGTGAGAAACACGATGGAGTGACACACACTGGGACCCTCCCCACAGTGTGGCAGGCAGGACATGCCACTTTCAGCATTCAGTGCTGAAAAATAAAAACTTGGCTTGGAGGTGTGAGGCACTTAATTTTTGTCCCAACACGTTATAAGAGTTTCATCCAAACTTAGACCCGGAAAAGTGACTTTATGTGTCTGGCTATGTGTTGTCATAGACAATGGGGCTGTCGCACTTTATCTGTAGTACAGTTCATGCTCATCAGAATGGGCAAATATCAGCCCACGTGAGGCTAATGATCAATACAGTTATGTTAACATGAGCAAATGCATTGCATCAGTTGTGTTAGGGAACAGCACTGATATTCAATATTTTCAACATCTATAATAAAGACAGTCTTGTTTTGGTTCAGCTCTATTATAGGTATTGCCCTTAAATAATTTTGGTCAGATTCTTGCAGGACAAATGTGACATTCTCATCTTGTTTAACAAGTGCAGGAAATGTGACACCAGCTACTGATATTTAACATCCACTCGCCAAGTTTAATGTTTTAATTCTATTTATTTTTGTGGGTTCTCTGTATTTTTATCTGCTTTTAGGATTTGTGTGAAAGTCATATTTAAGTTAAAACAGAAAATCCATTTTAATTATGGATAAAAAGCCCACTTAAAAGCAGGAAATGTGCAGGTTTGGTTCCTTAACTTGGATATTATTACTAAAATTGAAGGATGAGTGGAAGTAATTTAAACATGCACATTTATGCATTTTATTCTTCGGTATTTCTTTCTGAAATGTTGTTCAGTGTAAGTGCAAAGTAACAGAAATATTTAAAATATACTGCAGCAGAGCACTTAGGTATACAGTTAGTTTCCATGTTACCTACAAGCTCTGAGCGGTTCATTCATTGTCCCACATTCATTTTCTCTCTTCCCCCAATGTTCAAGGTGGCCAAAAGATGTCTACCCCGGATGTGCCCCCCCTCCTGTTTACCACGCAGTCCTCATTCCCCTCTGCCCCTCCAGTGGCCCCGACTGTAGAACTCAATGCCACCACATGCCAGGAGTGGGAGCAGACCCACCATCTGCTCTTCCATCTGGGAAATTTCTCCCTGCTGTTGGGCCTGGCTGTCCCAACCACCCTGGCTCTGCATATGATCATGCTACGCCTCCTCCTGACAACAGGTCCGTCCACAGCACTTACCAGTAATGGCATCCGATCGTAATGTAGTGAGGAAGGGTCAAGAAAAGTAAAGTTATCACATCCCAGGCACATGCCTATTGTAACTGAAAGTGAACTATTAGTACCATACGCTTGTTCACAGTTTAGCTTCAACATTTTAAAGTTTTATTAGAAGCTTTTTTTGTCAAACAGGGGGAGGCCCTAAAAGGCTGTGACAGTGAAAGATAAAAGCAGGGATGGAAAAAGCACTTCTAACGTGTTTATCTTCAGCTTGGCCAGAGAATGGAGACAGGAAGTACTGGAACTGTGGCTGCAACGTCGACAGTGCAGTTATTTATGTGGCCTTTTGACACACGCCAAGCAAGTCTCAGAGAAGAGTGCTAAAATTTGTAAGGCAACTTTAAAGCAGCTTGGTGGTTTGATTATCAGACTGGTTATTAGGGTGATACTTTATACAAATGAAACTTCTGAATAGGTACATTAATGACAGGAGACCACGTGCACACAAACAGCTCTCGCAGGAAGAAGTTTCATTTCTTGCAAGAAAGAAGCAGTTATACACACCGAGAGCTGTCTGCAAAAAGCTTACTCAGGAGTCTTTGCAGAGCACTCTGATACATGTGAATACAGCTAAGGCGTGACCTTTTACACCGAAGGCAATTCAGATAAGGATGGAGACCGCTGAGTTTTCAGGGATTCTTTATTGTCATTCACATCACATTAATACGCAGTGGAACGAAATTCCTGTCCTCAGGTCCCAGTGTTGCCCTTAAAGAAGAGTAAATATAAATAAAAATGTAACAATAATGTAAAAGAAAAATATATACATACACACATATATACACAAACATATATATACATACATTCATACCCATACACATATACATAATTGACTAAATCTACATAAAATACAATAACGAGTTTGAGATGGAGTAAAGGTAGTGACACTTGGTGCCACAGCAGTGATGATTGTGCAATAACAGCAGCATGAGTGTGTGTAAGGATTGATGGAGGCAGAGCGGTGCAGCTACACAGCCCCACCAGAGTTCAGCAGTCTCACAGCTTCAGGGAAGAAGCTGCTCCTCCAGTCTGGTGGTCCTGCTCTTGATGCTCCTCAGCCTCCTGCCTGAGGGGAGGGGAACATAAAGTGTGTGTGCTGGGTGTGTGTGGGCTGCTTCAGGATGCAGGTGGCCCTTTTCCTGCATCTGGAGGTGTAGATGTCAGCGGTGGTGGGAGAAGCTGACTCCAGCAGTCCCTGGGTGCAGCCTTCACCACCCTCTGCAGAGCTTTCTTCTCTGCTGCAGAGCAGCTTCTGTGCCACACAGTGATGCAGGAGCCCAGGACGCTCTCCACCACACATCTGTAGAATGAGGAGAGGACTGAGCCTCTGAGTCCAGCATGCCTCAGCCTCCTGAGGAAGTAGAAGCACTTGTGTGCCTTCCTGACCAGACTGGAAGTGTTGTTGCCCCAGGTGAGGTCATTAATCAGGTGTACACCCAAGTACCTGTAGCTGGGGACCACTTCCACCACAGATCCTCCAGTGTTCATGGGGAGGAGGGGGTGTCTGACCCTTCTGAAGTCCACGAGTCATCTCCTTTGTTTTTGCCACATTGATGCAGAGATTGTTGTCTCTGCACCAACCCTCCAGGTGTCCCACCTCCTGCCTGTAGCCGGACTCATTGTTGTTATTGATGCATCCGATCACTGCTGTGTCATCCGCAATTACAGCCAGGGTGTTTTGATCAGTCATATGTGAGCGGGGTGAACAGGAGAGAGCTCAGCACACAGCCCTGGGGGGAGCCAGTGCTGAGGAT
>JAMQGT020013570.1:0-70310 GCA_024447675.2 Pterophyllum scalare
AATAACTTATGATTAAATGCAAAGTGGTGTATAAACTCATAGAGAGTGACAAGAGGTGAGCCTAGGCCTACTGCAGCACAATTAATTTAGGGTTCATGGTTACCTGATCCAACCTTGAGAGAGTGTCTGTCTCTCAAATCCAAGCTAGACACAATGTTTCTAAGACTTGTAGGGCTGAGGACAATAACTTCCATTTTATCTGAATTTAGAAGCACAAAATTAGAGGTCATCCAGGTCTTTATGACTTTAAGACATTCCTGCGTTTTAACTAATTGGTGTGTGTCACCTGCACCATGCTCTAATCTCTGTAATAAAATGTTATGATCAACAGTATTAAAAGCTGCACTGAGGTCCAACAGGACAAGCACAGAGACGAGTCCACTGTCAGAGGCTGTAAGAAGATCATTTGTAACCTTCACTAATGCTGTTTCTGTACTGTGATGAATTCTGAAACCTGACTGAAACTCTTCAAATAAACCGTTCCTCTGCAGATGATCAGTTAGCTGTTTTACAACTACTCTTTCAAGAATTTTGGAGAGAAAAGGAAGGTTGGAGATTGGCCTATAATTAGCTAAGACAGCTGGGTCAAGTGATGGCTTTTTAAGTAGTGGTTTAATTACAGCCACCTTGAAGGCCTGTGGTACATAGCCACACTAATAAAGACAGATTGATCATATTTAAGATTGAAGCATCAATAATTGGTAGGACTTCTTTGAACAGTCTAGTAGGAATGGGATCTAATAAACATGTTGATGGTTTGGAGGAAGTAACTATTGAAGTTAACTCAAGAAAAACAGTCTAGAACTGATACTAGCAGTGTGAAAGTACCGAAATGAAGATAAATCTTGTTGAGATGGTTTTGAATAATTTCTTCTCTAATGGTTAAAATTGTAATTGTGAAGAAATCCATGAAGTCACTACTACAGTAGTTAAAGTGAAAGGAATACTGGGCTCTACAGAGCTCTGACTCTTTGTCAGTCTGGCTACAGTGCTGAAAACAAACCTGGGGTTGTTCTTATTTTCTTCAATTAATGATGAATAGTAAGATTTCCTAGCTTTACAGAGGGCTTTTTTATAGAGCAGCAAACTCTTTTTCCAGGCTAAATGAAGATCTTCTAAATTAGTGAGACGCCATTCCCTCTACAGCAGGAGTTTCCAAACTTTTTTCAAGGAGGGCCTTGAAAGTGCCCGAGGGCCAACAGTCCCCAATGACATGATTTTAATGAATAAAAGATGCATATAAACATTGTTATTTAATACTCTCATTTCCACGCAGCAAACAAACATGAAGTAAACTCAAATGTACGACATAAAAGCTCTGAACTTCCCAACTGAAACTTATAGCATACATAAAGTGTAAAATACTGCTGTGTAATTCTGATAAAAGAGCAACAGGTAAGCTGCTGACACTAATGTGAAGGGCACACAGGCACACAGGGCAGGTCTGACTCCAGAGCAGTGGTAGATGTGTGAAAAATGTCACGCAGGTGGGAGTGCAGTCTTGATCTCAAGCAGTTCTTGATTAAGTTCAGAGCAGAGAAAATCTGCACACACAAACATGCAGAGCCAAACAAGCAGCTGCCGTTGTGGCAAAAAGTGATTTCAGAAAAAGAAAAACTGATAGTTTTTATGTGTTTTTGATGTTTAATGTCTCTGCTTATATTGGTAAGTAGACTGTAGTCAACAGGATTTATGAAGGCCTTAATTATAAAATAAAGAAATGACCGGTTTTTTAAAGAAGTTGCATTCCCAAACAAATGACACAAAAGAGGATTGTGTGTTGTATGCTGTGCTTTTCCCGTATATTGACAGACAGTGATATTAATGGTGAAGTTTGCCTGTGATGGCGCCCTCTGTCTTGTGGTGCACAGGAACTGTTTTTTGGCGTGGCACAAATAATTAGTGTGGCATCTTACTGTGACACCTGATTGTTCAGTAAATAGTACAAAAACCGCCTGCAGAATTTCCTGCATTCCAATGTAAATACTTCTTTACAGCTCTTTTGTTTTCTAAATTTGCACATAAGTCTTTAAAAATTACAACATATTTAAATTTTTTAAGATGCAAAAATAGTTTGTGAAAACTGTTTGTGGTTTTCAGCTTTTCTCTGCTCTGGGTTTTATGTTTTTCTGTGATTTTAGGTCCAATTTGTGAATACAGTGTGTCAAAATGAAAAGAATAAATGTACACTCAAACATGTGAGGTTGTGCTGAAAACAACTGTACCAAACAAGGCAGGTAAACAGATTTTAAGGTGAAATATAAAGATGACATCAAAAGTAGTGAATAATGGCCAGTTATACCCCAGACCAACACACTGAGCCTAACGCCACACAACAGAAAAATCCAAATACCAACCTTGGAAGTCACTTGAATTGCTGGGAACCCATCGAAACACAAGTTGCTCAGTCTCCCTTAATTTAAAGCCGAACGTGTCGTTGCTGACCTAACGTGTTTAAACTTTCTCGCCATTCACTGGATTTTCAGCGATAATTACTGTAATAACCCTATGCTGGGTGTGAAGTGTAATTTCTCAGCTTTCAGGAACCATTTGAATTTTTCTGATAGGACAAACTTTTGCGCAATTACTTTAATTCAAAGTGCACTTAGACAGTTGTGTTGCTGGTGATACACTCAGTGTTAAAGGCTTGCCTCTGCCTTCCTCATCTAGATTCCTTCACACTTATACATCACCCTATGTTCCTCCCTCTTCTTGTAGTATATCTGCACCAACCACTCTCCTTCCCCATGTGTGACTCACAATTCAGTTATATATATACTGTAGATTATATTCAGTTCACTTATATCATATTAAGATCTCTTGGAAACACTAAAGCATGTCTTTAGAGCATCTTTCAATATAATACTGGTTAACAGTCAGTAGAACAGTAATTGTCACATTAAAAAAGTGGCGATATACTTAAATTAAAAAATGTTCCACTTGAGTCACTTTTTGTCACCATTGTGTGTGTTTACTATCCTGTCTGTCAGTCATCTGTGATTGGATGAGTTCAAACTTTTAAACCAACGTTGTTGAACCCTTCCATTAACCCCATTCCATTAGAATGTTTCAGATCCAGATCTTGCATTTGCACAATATTTCTAAAATTAGTAACATCCTGTCTCAGAGTGATGCTGAAAAGCTAATTCATGCATTTATTACTTCTAGGTTGGACTATAATTATATAATTATTATAATTCATTATTATCAGGCTGTCCTAAAAGCTCCCTGAAAGGCCAAGGTAATGCCATCCAGAGTAAGTATCTGGTAAGATTCAGTTTTATCTGAATTTAGAAGCAGGAAATTAGAGATCATCCAGGTCTGTATGTCTTTAAGACATTCCTGCAGTTTAACTGGTTTGTGTCAAAGCAAATATAATGAAGGTAACATTTACAAGGTCAAAAAATATTTTTCATTGAGGGGTGGAAAACTCCAGATGTGTAGCCCTTGAAACTTCAGCTGTTTTCATCTTTGTGTTTTGAAATAAGGGATGGCTCTCATTGTAAAACCAGGGGACACTGCATGCTCATGTGGAAGCAACTTGTTGACAACAATTTAGGCCAACCATAAACCATTCCCTGCTTTATCCTTCGTCAGTGTTCATTGTTCAGCTTGAGTGAACATGTGGCAAGAGTGGATGTTCTGAATGTGGCGAGACCGATGTCGCTTAATGAGCCTGCCACTCGGTGGTGGGAGTGACGGTATATAAACGGCACCTCTACCTGTCTCCCCTTCACGCTCAGCTGATTGTCGCTTCCGGTCCCAGTCTCCAGCAGTGTAGCAGAGCTGTTTGCTCTTGGCACCCGTATAGGCTGCGTTAAGCAGATGTCCTGCTGCGGTGAGTGTTTCCTCCCTTTTTAGCATAATGAATGTGTTTCTGAGGCTAACGCTAGTATGGTCACAGGTAAACGTCAGCTAGCTGTTTGCATCGCATTCCTGTCGGCAGATGCATGAGCCTGTTTGGAAGTAGCGTTCTCCAGCTGCCTTACCTCTGGCGACAACGTTGTTAGCTCCCAGCTGACCGGAGCCGCTGCTGTCCTGTCCGGGCCCTGTCTCGTCTTGGCCGGCCCGGCCCCGGCGTCGTCCTGTCCTGTACGGCCTTGTGTTACTCGCCGTTGTTCCATCCGTGAGACTTTGGCTTTTGCTGCTGCATCTCATCATCGCCGCACTCTGGTTCGGGGTCCCGCTGCCGTTTGGTCTGTGGCCGCAGCTCGTTCGCTGACAGACGGTAGCGGTATCAGCTGCAGAGCTCGGCTTTAGGCCTGCAGCATACGCCATCTTTCTGTGGCCTAGTTTTAATGTGGCTTCATACCCAGTGTTTTAATAAGTGTGTTAGGCATTCATTGCCCTTAGTCCCTGTGAAATTGTTTTCTTTAATTGATTGTGTTTTGATTTTGCTTCAGTTGCTGGAGGCCGTGGTGGTGGCAGCTCTGGTGGCTTAGGTGGAGGTTCCCCCTACCCCTTGTCTTGTGTTTGCTGTGGTTTTCTGGGATTGGAGTCTTCACTCACCGGTGTGGTCCTCACGTGTCTGGGTGATTTAGTTTGTTTTGTTTTATTGTTTTGGGACTCCATCCCCCCTTGCACTGGTCTCTGTCCCCATAGGGCCCCAGCTACTGGTAGTAATTTTGTTGTTTTTGCTTCATGGTTTTTTTTGCATTTTAATAATTTTTCTTAAAATAAAGTTGTGGTGGTTTTAATATTGAACCTCGTCTCTTGCCTCCTTAGTGGGCGAACTTGTGTGCTTTAGTTAACTGGTGAAATTCCCTGGGTGAATTATTCAAATTCTGGTTTTCTTATTTACTTACCTTCACATCTTATTAACAATTATATCATTCATTGCACTTGCCGCCACCCGCCACAAACACATTTATTACTAATAATTATTTATTGACTTATATTTTTTGTAAATTATGGTAAGTGATGTAATTACTTGATTCCATCAGCGGTCTCTTGGTTCGCATGTACTGACTAAATGCTATAAATCATGTGCATCTGAGAGCATTTTTATCTCCATGTGGAGAATTTCTTACCCTGAACAGTGACTCCGTGAGTCACCGAAGTAAAGGATTTCAATAAACCGAGACGAGCCTCTCAGAAAATATCAAGATAATGAGAAATTCAAATAAACACAGAGAAGGAAAAAGTCAGCGCTCTGAGGGTGTGAGGCAGTCGAAGAGAATCACACATCCATTAACACCAAGGTCATTTATTCAGCCCCACTCCTCAAGAGCATTCAGAGGGAAACAGGAAATCTAATTTTCTACGTATCTCATAAGTGGCGGAGCGACCACACTCACTTATCATTCTCTTATGTGCTGTCTATCTCTATTGTTGTTCTTTCTCTGCTAGTTTCAATAGTTGCCATAGCCAATGGTGGGGAGTGAATTAGGACATCACCTGGAGCTAACGATTAACATTTTTCATCACAATTAAAAAAAAGCAATAAATGTGGAGTTTTTCAGAGAGAACAGTCTCAGACTCTTTCTAGGCTGGCGCTGTCTTTCTGAAATAAGCAGAAAGACAATGTTAAAAAAAAATCCTCCCTAACCTTCTCTATAAAACTCTACAACAGCTCTTCTTTTTGTGACAGGTGAACAAACCTGTTAGGACATAAGATTCCACACATATTTCTGTATTATACCTTCACGACTTTCTAGATTTACAGGATCCATATTTATTAATGCCATTTTTGCACAGCCCCTGTATTTTTTTCTTCAACTTCAGCTTTTATTGTAGATTGTAATGTTTTTATTCTTTATCCTGCTGCTTTCAACTATTACCTAGTACCTAACTAGTATCTAATGATCATCACTTTTTCTTCCTGCTTATGCCCTATCTGATCATAAATCCTTCCTTACAATTTGTTACATGTATTTGGTTTTGTAATCCCAATATCCCCAATTTCTTGCACAAAGACAAAGATGGTGGCGCACAGACAGGCAGCTCTCAACAGTGTAAGGGGTTCTGTTGCTCTTAATAGTTTTTTTTTATTTTTGTAAATACTTCAAGTCAGTTTTTGCTCATACGTAACAGTCCATCTATGCTCCGGGAGATTAGCAGACGGACAGAGGTGGACTTCCCTCTGAGTCTGGTGAGCAAGCGAAAGCGGTGCAGTCATAAACAGAAGTGAGGCAAACGCGGAGGCCTGCTAACTAAGATAAAGCTAATGCTAGAGCAATGGAGCTTGCAGGTATTTGTGTAAACTTCTACACACACTCAAGTATCCTTGAGAAGATAAAGAGCTGGTCCAGCATTCCATGATCAGGATGAAAACCACATTGTTCCTCTTAAATCTAAGGTTCAACTAACAGATGAACTCTCCTTTCCAGCACCCTGTCATAGACCATCCCAGGGAGGCTGAGGAGTGTGATTCCCCTGACACTGTCCGGCCCCCCTTCTTGAAAAGGGGAACCACCACCCCAGTGTGCCAATCCACAGACACCGCCCCAAATGACATTGCAGAGACATGTCAACTAAGACAGCCCTCCAATATCCAGAGCCTTCAGGAACTCGAATCTCATCCATCCCAGAAGCACTGCCACCAAGTGACATGTCTGTGCAGGTTCTCAGTTACCCAGGTCATGGTAGCCTCTGGAGCTTGAAAAAAACCGACTGGACTTCTTTAAGTTTCCTGAAGACGTTTCACTTCTCATCCGAAAGGCTTCTTCGGTTCTAACCTAATTCACGGTCGTGAAAAGCACGTTGCTTTTCTGGTGTAATTCACACCTTGCTGTGAAATGACAGTGGAAAACTTTACATCGAGATGGCAGAGCCACGCCCCTCTGCCGCCTGTGTCACATGTTCCTTGATTACAGACCAGCTAGTTTATGGTGCTACAATGGAACCGATTTTTTGCCGAGCAGCGAGTGAGTTCGCGGTGAGCACTCAACAGTTCGAGCACTTGGCACCAGCACCAGCACTGTGTCAGTTGAAAAGGGCTAACGGTGACTCCAAAAAGGCTGGGTATGCTGAACTGTCTTTCAGCACATAAGTGCAAACAACAGGGCAAGTGCCTCCTGCATGTGGTGGGGCTACAGGAGGGTGGGCCCGTGTGTTCTCTTCGAGCTGCACCTATGGGCTAAGTCCGGCCACAGGCGGTCTACTTTGAGCTCCCCACCCAAGCCTGGCCCCCTAGAATCCTTCGGAGTAATCTTATCCCAGGCAGGATAAGAATTGTACCCATGATTTTTCTGTCATAGGGCTCATTAGAATCGTTCTTTGTCTGGTCCCTTACCCAGGACCAATTTGCCATGGGCAACCCTACCAAGGGGCAATAGCCTCCTGGACAACATAGCCCCTGGGATCACTGGGGCACCAAACCCCTTTACCACGATAACGTGGTGATTTGTGGAGGGGACCACAGAAAGCCACAAGAGGAAATGATCTAAAAGAAGAAGAAGAAGAAAAAACAAAGAGAAAACAGGAAGTAAACTAAAAGAGGGGCAACAAAGAAGAGCTAACGGGAAGTGAGAAACACTCTGAAACCTGCTAACAAGGGTTATAATAAAGACTATGACAGCCTCTTGTGTTCTGAATGCATTCAGGACATGATGAGCTACTGTTCTAGTCACAAGTGTCTCAATATTCCTGAACACTGCTCCCACTGAAACATAATCCATCATTCATCCTCTGCAGTGCTGGCTTTAGTGATGGACAGCCCACTATCAGTTGAATCCAAGCATCCAAAGAAAGACAATAAACATGTATACCAGCATGGTTTTCTCCTTTCAGATAAACACCTGCTCCAGTGAAGTTGTGGCTGTCAGGCTCTTATCAGCAGAGCAGATGAGCTCTCATCATCCCCACATCACACTGTCTATCGACAGCTTGACAACAGAAGTGTCACTTGGAATATAAGTGATACTATGTGTTTAAAGACCACATTTCTGCAAACAGATTGCACAGAGAAAGATTACTGCTTCACAGTAATCTGCAATGCTCTAACCCTATGCTTAATTGGTTCCATGGTAATTATGTGGTAGTAACATTTTCTGACAGCTCTCCTACAAAGTTGCCTGTACAGAAATCAATTTATAAAACTATTCGTACTCTGCTGTGGCATTCCAAACTGTGGGAATTTCCATCTAGTTTGCTTTAATTGTCCCTGGATTGGGTGTAGAATTTGATTGGAGGCTACAATTTACAGTAAGTCCATTGGAAATAGCTTAGATAGGCACACACTTGTGTATGCAGACAATACAAACTGCATGTCAGGACCTAAACCAAGTTCTGAAGTCAAAGGAATCCTCTTCAGTCCTCAACTGTGGTGAGGCATAAATTAGGTCAGGGTTATTCTGAGTGTGCCAGAATAATGCCTCAATAATTGTGAAACAGAATAAATCTGGAAATGTATCCTTGTTAATCTGATGGAGCTTGAGACAATCTGTAAACGCCTTGAGAAAAACTGCCTAAAACCAAACCTTATTTATTTAGATGGAAAATCAATTGAAGGCTTTGAATCTGTGGAAATATGATGTAGAATGCAGGGACAGAAAGCATGCTAAGGAAAAAAAAGGACCAGGATGAAATGGAAATCTTCTCAGGGAAAGACTGTATCCCTCCTTAAAACCTCAGTGTGTCAGAGTGGAATTCAGCCTCTGCTGTGCCCCTCCAATGGCTACACTTGCTCAACCTCCGCCACCACTGCCACCATTTAACAGAGAGACGGGCAGAACACTGTGCCCGCAGACTCTTCAAATGATTCATTATTGACTGCAGCACTGCCACCACCAGAGGTTTCACATCCAGAAACTGACTCATCAGAAAGCAAAACTACCTCCATCTTTTAATCATCGTCAACCTCACCAGAGAGCGATGTGCAGACCTTCCAACTGCCATGCAAATGCCAATAGTTGAAGTGGTGGGTGGCAATGGACAGCCTCTATCAGTCTCTTTACCTTGGTCAGAAGCTCCATCCATCCATCCATCCATTTTCTTCTGCTTATCCAGGTTCGGGTCGTGGGGACAGCAGCCTAAGCAGAGAAACCCAGACCTAACTATCTGGTGTCCACCATCTGATTCAGGGATTACCATTACAAAAGGTACCAACCACCTTGCAGGTGCAGTTCTGTACAGCAGCCTCAGCAATGGAGAAGCCCAACAACAGAGCACTGCTCAGGTTCAGATCAGGCAGGCCGTTCCTCCCAATCACACCCCTCCAGGTCTCACTGTACTTGCCCACATGAGGGCTAAAATCACCAAGTAGGATGTTGAAGTCACCAGATAGCGCACCCACAAGCACTCCACCCTGCAACTCCTCGAAGAATGGGTACTCATTTGGCGCAAAAGCGCAAACAGTCAGGACCTGTTCACTGGCCCATAGGCACAGGGAAACGACCCTCTTGTCCACCGTACTCCTACATACAGGCAGCAAGCTGGGGGGATACAAGGATAGCTATCCCAGCCCGCCACCTCTCACTGAGGGCAACTCAGGTTTGAAATAGAGTCAAATCCCTCTCCAGAAGACTGATTCCAGAGCCCAGGCCTTGCATTGAGGTGAGCCCAACTATATCTAGCTGGTATCTCTCAACCTCATTATAAACCTTGCATTCAAAGACAACCTGTGATAAAGCGCTCTGTCAGGAAGTGGTCGCATGAAGCAGAGGAGACTCTCAGGGACTGATTTGAGTTCACTGACTGGAGTGTAATGCAGGAATCACATGGAGAGGATACTGAGGGCATCACACATTGTACAACGGACTACATAAACAGGACATTGTTGTTCCTGTGTGAACTGTACGCTGCTTCATCAACAACAAACTGTGGCAAACAAATGACATCAAGGTCCTCTTGAATAATAAGAAGGCCTTTAAAGGAAAGAACCAGGAGGAGCTCAGGAGCGTACTTATGTACAAACTTAAAGAAGGACAAAGAGTCCTATAGGAGGAAGGTTGAGCAGAAGCTGCAGGACAATAATTTGAATAATTTGAAGGAGGTCTGAGACAGTATGAAGACCAACACAGGATGCAAGCAGAGGAGCAGCAGTGCAATAGATGGTAATATAAAGAGAACAAATTAATTCAATGACTTCTATAACCGGTTTGATTGCCCTGTCTCTGCTACAACTGATACTGTCTGCACTGACACCCCACACCCCCCACCCGACCCACTGTAACAGCCACAATGGACACGTCTGTTGTCCAGCCATCTACCCTCCTCTCTCCCCCCGCTGCTGCTCAGACACCTCACCCCAGACCATCAGCACAGCAGCCCTCCAACACCCATCATCACCACACACTGTTTCATCAGCTCAGGAAAGTGAGGTCCTTGCAGCCCCCCCCCCCACTTCATTGCAGACCAAGTCAGAGGTGAGCTCAGAAGACTCCAGACAAGGAAAGCAGCCAGCCCAGATAAGGTGTGCCCCAGACTGCTAAAAACTGGGTGAACTTCTGAAGTGCATCTTTAACCTGAGTCTGCAGTGGGGGAGTGTCCCCTCACGTTTGAAAACATCCTGCCTGGTTCCTGTGCTCAAAACAGTGTGCCTCAGCTTGCTCAATGACTTAAGGCTGATTGCTTTAACACTGCACATCATGAAGACCATGGAATGTCTGCCCCTACATTTATTTAGATCCCAGGTCACTGAAGCCCCTGCAGTTTGCCTATCAGGGGGAGGTAGATGTGGAGGATGTCATCCTCTACCTTCTCCACCGGGCTTATTCTCAGCTGGACAAGGGGCGTGGCACCGTTAAGATTTTGTTTTCAATTTCTCCAGTGCCTTCAATACTATCCAGCCCCCTCTACTGAGAGACAAGCTAAACAGGATACAAGTTAACCCGCGCCTGGTGACCTGGATTATGGATTACCTCACCAGCAGATGGCAGTATGTGATGCTGAGGGACTGTACATCTGAGACTATGATCAGCAGTACTGGTGCACCACAAGGGACTGTCCTCCCCACATCTGACTTCCAGTACAACTCTGAGACGTGTCATATGCAGGAACTCTCAGATGACACGGCCATCCTCGGGAATGTCAGGAGTGGACAGGAGGATGAGTACAGGAGACTGGTGGATGACTTTGTGGAATAGTGCCAACTGAACCAACTGCTGCTGTACACATCCAAGACTAAGGAGATGGTAGTGGACTTCCGTAGGTCTAGACCACCCCCACAGACAGTCTCTATTGGGGGGATTGATGTGGAGATGGTGAGGACCCACAGCCACCTCGGTCTGCAGCTGGATGACAAAGTGGACTGGCCGGTGTGCACAGACCCACTGTACAGGAAGGGGTAGAGCCGGCTTTATTTCCTGAGAAGATTGGGGTCTTTCAACATCTGTAGCCCTAACTATAGACTCGATCAAAGAGGAAATTTCTAAGCCTAATCCTAAAAGTAGAGAGGGTGTCTGTCTCCCAAATCCAAACTGGGAAGAAGAAGAGGGGCCTGAAAGCTGAAGGCTCATTCTACTTATAGATACCCTAGGAAACACCAGTAAGCCAGCAGTCTGAGAGTGCTCTATCGGAGTGATATGGTAGTATGGGGTTTTTAAGTTAAGATGCTCAGATTAAAGAAACCATGACTCATTTTTCACACCAAAGACACACAGACAAACAGTTTGCTGGAGAGTTGGCTGTTTTCTGAAGAGCATTTAGCCCAACCATGGGGAAATCACAATGCTTCCTGATGTTAAAATTAGAAGCAGCAAGTGGGCAAAAGTCTTTGATAAATATCCTGCACAAGACATCCACAGACAACGTAATGAGTGGGTCGATAACAACAATCAGATTTACAGGGAGGCTGTAAGAGTAATGAGTAACTGAGTAACAAGTTAGAAAAATTGTTCCCTACACGTACGGACACTGCAGAAATTTCTGCATATAAGGAGGAGGATCACGTGTCTATCTAGGAATATTATGCTCATCTGACTAAAGTGTTCACTATCCACAGTGGCACTGACCATCCGGCGAACCTCGGCAATGAAGTCACAGCATAGGAAGCCCATCTGAGGAACAGCTTTTTTGGTTCTCTCTGGGATGGAATATCAGCAGAGTTTAAAGAAAACTGTGTTGCCTGGGACGAGGCCAGGCAAGAGGAAGTCAGCTGCCATGCCGTTCACCTTTAGAATAATCTCAGAGCCCAACAGAAGGACAGAAAAAGAGAAAATGAACTAAGAGCTCACACAGCCCTAACCTTGTACCAATCTATCCAAGCTTCAGCCTCCGTAACAGAACCACTGACTGCAAGCAAGTACTGTACCAAGCTCCTGCCAGAGGAAGAGGTTTCTCCAGAATGGGATGATATTACATGGGCATCAGTTGGAAGTGCTTTCAGAGGGGACACTGGCATAGAGACCGCCTCAACAGTGACAGCACTGCTGATGACAAGCATGGCAAGACGGACTGAGGCTTGATTCCGATGCCTTGAGTTGATGGTGCCACACCTACAGCACACACATAATAGCATACAGTCTCTGCTCACCTTTGTAACACAAGGTATTCCCTACATTGAATACAAATTGAGAGTTTCCAACTCCTACAAAAGTTAGTTGTTCACGCTGTTGCCCAATAGATTTATTAGGCCATGCTCTAATCTGTCGTTTGGGTACCTGATTCATTTTGATCTCTGAGGGCCTCAAAGTAGTTAAAACTGAAGGGGTTGAGTCTGAAATTTTTGACTCTGATCCAGCTGTTCCAGTCTTATGAGTGGAGATTGTGTGTGTGGTGTTCATTTCTTCACCTCCTTCAAGGTCACTTTTGTCACCAGGTGACAGAGTGCATGCAGCATGATTCTCTGCACTGCACCTCACTCAGCTCTGTGGCATTAGATCGTGACTACGAGAAACAGTGGTAGGAGGACAAATTCAGAAATGAATGCATTACTATCACAGTTGGTTCTCGTCAAAACATAAATGTGTAGCCAACACCCTCTGAGTTTAGCATGTTTGATGTAGCAAAATCTGCCCCTTTGTGTGTTACAGTGTGACAGTGACAGCTGGCATGATTTGGGCCCTTTCACACATTTTTCTTGACATGCCAGACATTAGTGTCAAATGCTGCAGTGTTTTTAATTCCTGCCATGTTGCTGCCTGTTGCTGAGAAAGGGAAAATCCTGTTTGAAGGACCCCTCAGAGATGGGATGAGGATACTGTAAAAGTGGCATGTTGAGATATTGCAAAACTTTGTCTTCTGTGTTATCCCAAATTCGCAGACAGGTGAGAAATGAGTTCCTGACTCCGGATGAACATCACTTTCACCTGACCCCCAACAAGAGCAGAGGGCAAAGGAAGCCGCTTGAGCTCTACTTCCACTCCAAGCTCCAGCCATTAGTCAACTCTAGGGCAACACAGCAGTAGCATGTGACAGACTGGTGTGCACCATGGAAGAAGTAAGTGAATTATGCTCTGATGTGGCTTCTTTGTCCATATCTCAGATTGGCAAATGCAAACCCCATCAGGCACGAAAGACAAGTTAGACAGTGGGGTTCTCATATGAGCAAACCCAAACACCAATATGAGTTGAATATGTGGCCTTGTTATGTCCAGTGTTAATTATGTTTGTCATTCTAAATATTACCCTGTTGTGTAGTGTCATTGGCTAATGCTGATAAGGTTTATCGACCACTCCCTATTGGCCTAGTTGGTGTAGTGTACACCTGACTCTTAGCAACAGCCTGACATGTAATTTTCATTTAAGATATGCCAAGTGTACCAAGTTATCGTTAACTCGTAGTGTTCAAACACAGACAGTTTGTCTCTGTGGCTCTGGAGGTAGAGCAGGTCACTTACTAATTGGAAGGTTGGTGGCTGCTCCAGCCTGTATAATTATCCTTGGGCAAGATGAACCCCAAGTGACTCTCAGTGCATTCATCGGGGTGTGTGTGTGCAAATGCACATAGATGTAAAGTGCTTGAATGGATGATGGCATGTTGTATAAAGCTCTCTGAGTACTCGAGTAGAAAAGTGTTATGTGAGAACCAGCCGGTTTACCAAAGATTTCTGGGCTTGCAGTCCCTCGTTGTCAAATAAGTGCAGACTGCTGTCATGGTGTCTGTATTGCTATTTGACCCCTTTGCAACAGTAAATAAAACTCACAAAGACAACCTGGTTGTGTGTACATTGATTTATTTCAGGTTTCCATATCAACCTTCAAAAAGCAAATAAACAAAACACAAACACACACTCAAACACACACAAAAAAGTACTCTGTACTTTCTGAAGGAACTATGCTAACAATTACATTTGATTTGATCTCATTTTTACCTCCACCAAGCAGGTAATGTTTCCATTGCACTTTACCAGCTCAGTGGTGCTCTTGTTACAGATATTATTTCAAAAACTATTTCTGTACATGGTTAAGAACCCAGAGTTTCTCCCCGATGCAGCCATCGGAGTGTGTGAATGTTAAGGTAAAAGCACTTAGGTATAGAAAAAAGCATTTATGAACCAGATGTTTGTAGTAAGATAGTACTTTGATTGTTCAAATGGAGCAGAAAATACTTAAGTACCAGTCCATTTAACTAATGTGTGCAGTCCATTCCTGACTGAGGAAATTCGTATTTTCCATTTAAAGACTATCACAGTGTTTTTCTTCCCTTATAACTAGGCATATCAAAACAGGCTCCACAGTGACTACGTCTCACAATGGACTAAACAAATGGCGCCAATAGAGTCAGCGATCATCGAAGAACTTCACACATTGTGTGACGAGGATATGTCAAAATGTGGTGATGCCATTTTAACAGCAAAGATCCAGCATCTAGTTTTAGAGTTAGAATTTTCTTTAAAGCACCTGGTAGCAGTGACAGCAACGTTTTTAATGTACAGTCAGTATGATTTTATGATAACATTTCCATAAAATCATGCCTATTAGTGTTCATAAAACTTCAGCTTTCACAACAAATTAGATTGCTGATATTCATTAATTGAAAAGTAGCATTTATTTGAATGTCAAAGTTATGTTTGCCAGTGTTTTGCTTATTCTTTTTGGGAGAGGACATGAATTATGACTAAAAACTTTGCTGATTGACAGCTACCAGAACCCTAAAACTGTTTGTAAAATTGTCCATCAAGTTAACCTAGAGAGAAATTTAGATTATAAAAAGTGGGTTATAAAAAGAAAGCAAGCGTAAAGAGACAGTGTTTGCATGTGAATTGGATAGAGGAAGGACAAGAGCTGAATAAAATATCCCAGTAGATTGACTGTGAGGTAGAGCAGAAAGTAGTGCCCTTTTAGAGAGTGATTCACGCTTGATTCACATGCATAGCCCTCTTCCTCTTACAGCAATCTATTATAGCTTGCAGCACATCCATTTAACCCCATGTCTGACCTGACTGCCTTACACAAACAGGCCGCATGACCACATTTGTGTACATAAACAATTACTAAACCTACAAGTCAAACTGCTAGCCTCCACAGTGTGTGAAAGAGAGACAATATAAATATAGATAAAATATTTTTTAGTTGAGATGGAATTACAGAAACTCTGAGCATTACCTGTTTTTTGCTGCTTGCTTGAGCGTACTCTATAGGGGCCAGCCTAGAAGTAATGAAGGCAATAACTAGTTTTCAGCATCACTCTGAGATAGGATGTTTCTAATTTTTGAGTTAAACACTTCAGACTTGTTGTCGGCTCTCACTGCGGTATTGTACCACTGCCTGTTGCTGTTACAGTGCACAGTGGTGTTTTGTGGAGCCTTAATCTGTGTAGCTTGGTTAATTATAAATCTCTAGAAAACAGCTTATTTCATAGTGTAAGCTTCTCATTTGTTATCCAAAGCACACTCTTGAATTATTTATAAATTTTATTTTTAATATTCACTTTGTATGTCTTTCAGACACGCTAGCTTGGTGTAGCCATTAGCTAAGCTCTTAGCCAACTTACTAACAGCATGGCTGCTTGTCCTCTCCCGCTCACATTTTCCTCTGTGTGTCAAATGTTTAGTTACTCCTCAGCCTCCTTTAGTAATAGCGATACTTGTAATAAATGTAGCCTGCCGGCTGGGTGACTGTATAAAGGAAGCATGGTCTTAATCAGAAGCCCCCAGTCCACCACTAATTCATTCACGTCTCTAATCATTTTTCCCCACTCTGCCACACACCCGGCAAGGAACAAACTCTGGTTATTGGCGACTCTGTTTTGAGAAACATGAAGCTAACGACACCAGAATTAAGGTTTAGGGGGGTTTAAGGGAATTTTTGACCATTCTTCCAGAAGCACATTTGTGAGGTCAGACACTGATGTTGGATGAGAAGGCCTGGATTGCAGTCACTGCTCTAATTCATCCCAAAAGTGTTTTGTCAGGTTGGGGAGTTTTTGTGCTGGCTAGTCAAGTTCCTCCACACAGAATTCGCTCATACATGTCTTTACAAACCTTGGTTTGAGCACTGGTGCACAGTCCTGTTGGAACAGGAAGGGGCCATCCCCAAACAGTTCAGACAAAACTGGGATCACTGAAATTGTCCCAAATGTCTTTGTATGCTGAAGCATTAAGAGTTCCTTTCAATGGAAGTAAGGGGCCGAGCCCAACTCACAAGAAACAACCCCACACCATTATCCCCTATCCATCTGACTTTACACTTGGCACCTGTACATCAGATTGTGAGAAGTGTGATTTGTCACTCCAGAGAACATGTCCAGTGGCGGCGTGCTTTACACCACTGCATCCAACACTTTGCATTGTGCTTGGTGATTTAAAGCTTGGATGCAGCTGCTCGGCCATGGAAACCCATTCCATGAAGCTCTCCACACACTGATCTTCAGCTAATCTGAAGGCCCTATGAAGTTTGAGGTCTGTAGCGATTGACTCTGCAGAAAGTTGGTGACCTCTGCACATTATGTGCCCCAGCATCCACTGACCCCGCTCTGTGATTTTATGTAGCCTACCACTTTGTAGTTGAGTTCCTTTAGTTTCCAATCACTTCTGCTTTGTTATAATTCCACTAACATTTGATTGTGGAATATTTAGTAGTGAGAAAATTTCAATTTCATGAGAGCAGGTCACCTACTAATCGGAAGGTTGGCTGTTCGATTCCTGGCTGCTGCGGGCTGCATCCCAAAGTATCCTTGGGCAACATACTGAACCCCAAGTTGCTCTCCAACGCAAGCGTTGGAATATGAACGTGTGAGAATGTTAGACAATAAAAGCCCTTAGCTTAGTTACACATGGAAGTGCTTGTATGAATGTGTGTGAATGGGTGAATGTAAACATGTTGTATAAGCACTTTGAGTGCTCAGTTAGAGTAGAAAAGCACGATATAAGAACTAGTCCATTTACCATTTATTTGGTACAAGGTTGAAAGTTATTCCCCCCAAGCCACTAATGTGTTTATTAGATCCCACAAGACTGATCAAAGAAATCCTACCATTAATTAGTGCTTCAATCTTAAATATGATCAATCTATCTCTATCAATGGGCTTCATACCACAGACCTTTAAGGAAGTAATTAATCCATTATAAAGCCATCACTTGACCCAGCTGTCTTAGCTAATTATATGCCAATCTCCAGCCTTCCATTTATCTTCAAAATCCTTGAAAGAGTAGTTGTAAAACAGCTAACTGATCATCTGCAGAGGAACGGTTTATTTGAAGAGTTTCAGTCAGGTTTCAGAATTCATCACAGTACAGAAACAGCATTAGTGAAGGTTACAAATGATCTTCTTACAGCCTCTGACAGTGGACTCGTCTCTGTGCTTGTCCTGTTGGACCTCAGTGCAGCTTTTGATACTGTTGATCATAACATTTTATTAAAGGGATTAGAGCATGCCATAGGTATTAAAGGTACTGTGCTGCAGTGGTTTGAATCATTTTTATCTAACATACTCCAATTTGTTCATATACGTGGGGAGTCTTCTTCACACACTAAGGTTAAGGTTGCTGCAGGGTCCATCTCACCTCATGGGGGCTCAGCACCAGTGGTCAGGTGTCCCTGCTCTGTCCACATGTCTTGTTGATTGTCAGTGCAATCAAACCTGCTAAAGAAGTGGTTCAGGTCATCTGGGAGGGATGAACTCTGTGTGTGGATGAACCTGGTGTTGGTGCTGTTGTAGCTGGTGATGGCTTTGATGCCCTGCCACATGCATCGCGAGTCAGTGTTGTTGAAATGCTCCTCAATCCATTTCTTGTAGCAGTTCTTTGCTTCCCTGATGCCTTTCCTCAGTTTGGATCCACTGTGTAAACAGTCCAGCCTGCTAGCTCGATAGTAGCATCGGGGATGTGTGGATACATCCAGGTTTCAGTGGGGGAAAAAAAGCACAGCACCTAAACCTGTTCGAGTAAATCCTCAGTCTCAGTTTGCCAGTCTTTTTAACTGTGGACTAGGCATTCACCACAAACAGCCTGGGCCAGGTTGGTTTGTTGGTTGAGCTCCTTAGGCTAGCATGGACACCAGCCTGCTTGCTCCACTTTTGCTTTCTCTCCCATCTCCATCTGCACCACTTGCTGCTCCAGCTCATAATCCAGGTAGACACCAATGTGCAGAGCAACTCCTGGTGGAGATGGTGGTGGAATGTGGTTGTTATTACAAAAACATAAAATGTCCAGCCAGTTGTAACTTATGTAAGTTGATCCTGGTTGAAGGGAAAGACAACGATGAACACAAAATGATGGCATGTAGAGTGAGAGCTGCGAGCCGCCGTGTCCATACGCCCTGCCATTTGTCTGTGTGTTTTTTTAAGTGCGACAAATATGCAACAGTCTAAGAAATCAAGAAGGGGGCAAATACTTTTTCACAACACTGTAGGCTTTTGAAAGTATGCGTGTTTACCATGTGGCTAAAATGTAATATAATCTTAAACCTACCTCTAATTTGTACAAATTGTGTGGATGTAAAGAGATGTTTCTACGGTGAAAACATGGATGTGACCTATACTGTAGATTCTGCTTTTAATGTAAATTGGTTGCTGCTTTTTTTTAGCACTCGCATATAACAGGAATCATTGATGTATAGTTTGTGATGTTCAGTTGATAGAACCAAAGTATCTTTGTGAATATACAAACACGTATTTCTCAGCTCAAGTCCCTCTGGAAATTATGGCACACTGATAGCACCCCAAATGCATCTCTGACACTCAGGATTACTGTTGACAGGTGGGGGCTGAACTGAGCCTCCCACAAAATATATACATGTGTGAGTGCAATGTGTGCTGTTGTGTGGAATTGCCCATCGCAGTGAGAGGGTATTGATTTTAGTCTGGTTGCTGCCTGGTTAAAAGCGTTGATCTTTACTGTGCATCACAGCTCTCAGTGTGTACCACTAGCTGAGAGTGGCTTTTTATTTGTTTATGCCAAAAGTATCACAGCTCTTATCCCTCGGCAGCCTTTTACACACAAATCAATAAGAGCATGTCAACTTGGATTTTAGTTTGCTCTGACAACACACACAGTGTTGTTCACTCTAAAGGTATGTGCAGACATGAGGATGGAGCAGTCCTTGATCTTATTTTGGAAGTACAGTCAGGTTACATGGTGTCCTGCAGAGTAGCATATTTACCATCTGGCAGTGTCCTTAAAGTAAAGCTGGAATTTAGGCCACTTTCAAACACTGGTTGGCCTCACCGTGGAGTACAGATACGGAAGCACAGATTCTTTTGTGAAGTATTGCCTGAAAGATTATTTGAAGCTGTTCTCTGCTCTGTTTGATGGCACCTTGAAGTTGCTAGATCTGTCTATTCTGCAAACAAATGAATTCTCCCCACTTAGTTTTTTTTTTCCTTTAAAAGGTTGTTCTGTATCCAGAAAATAAGGATGATGGTGCTGTAGGCTTTTTTTTTTTTTTTTACTGTATTCTGATTCAAAAATCTGTGCTGCATAAATGTTTTTTGATTTTACTGCATCCATTTGGACTAGGGTATATTTTCATAGGAAATCTTTAAAAATCCTAAATATGAGCATTTATGTCCAGTACATCTGGAAATGTACTATGTATTATCACTTATAAAATCAAGCCGTATGAGTTGCAAAGAACACTGTTAATAGCCACTGGATCACCAGCAAACCATGTACCTGTAGGGTTGGATGACTTTTAAGCCAAATTATAAACAAGCATAGTTTCATTGTTTTTGAAGCTAGAAGCTTTCAAATAAAGTCTCTCACATCATTTTTGGACTTACACTTCCTATGTTGTATTTGGGTATGCAAGTAAATAGAGATCTCATATGAAGAAGCCAATGTGTACCTATACCTACTCCTGTTTGAAGAACATGGACCAAACTCAAAACTGGGACAAGCCAGCAAATTAGGGTTAGCTGCTCTAAGGACCTATAGTTTTATTGTTTAACCATTTTGGCTATTTGAAAGGTGGCATTACTTATTTCAGCAAATGCCCAGCAATGATAGTTATATATTTAATTCAATTACATTTTATTTACGTTATATGCTAAAATGACAGTGCCCTCTACTGGCTTTAGTAATTATGGAGTTATCAAGCTGTTAGTTGCAGAGGTGGAGACTGATACATTTTTCAGCCATATTTTTAACATTTATCTGTGCTGTATCACCTGCTGCTGGTTTGCTACTTACAGTATGTTGGAATGCAGGGGGAATTCACTTACAAACGCTTAAAAAATTAAGGGATAAAACAACTGAATTGTTGGTTTGACAGATGCTTGTTTAGTATTACCAACCAACACATACCTACAACATACCTGTACCAGCACATACACATATCCTTTAAGCTCTTCTGTGGGAATAACGTGGTATCATCAAAGAACTTCTAGAAGCAAGTCTTGCAACTCGGCAGCCAACTTGGAATGACTTTGGGCACTTATTTGGGCAGACTCAGGGTTAGGGTTAGGGTTAGGATTAGGATTAGGGTTAGGGTTAGGTATTAGGATTAGGGTTAGGGTTAGGGTTAGGCAAATAAGGCCTGTGATGGCCACTTCAGTTTATATGTAACTCAAGCCAGTACATACAAAACACAAGTCCCAATCATTGCAGGTTAAGCTTTTTCTAACTCTAAGTAAGATTTGACATTAGAAGTATTTAAATGAATTTTTATGGGGTTTATAAGTTTTATAAATTATTTTTGATTATTTCATTACAGATAATAAAGAAGAAGAAACTAATAAACCAAGTACAACAAATGACACAGTTAACACAACTAAATCATTTAATTATTAGAGAAGAAGAGCATTATGAATAGCCTTAAATGAATTTTGGATCATGGGTGGCACTAAAATAAAGAAGGTATTTCACACTCCCTGTGAAACCGATTGAACAACTCACTGCCTGCATTTTAAAACTGATCTCACAGCTGGCTACAAAAATGTAAGAAAAACATTTTAAATACAATAATTACTGTAAAAGTAGAGTAGCCAGTATTTATCATCTCATCCACGTCTGCCTCCGCTCACTGGACCTGTAACCTCTCATCCAGTGTCAGCACTGGTCCGCCTCAGTCATGTGGACTGAGTGCTTCACCTCCTCAGCTCTGCTCCTCAGGCCTGTAACTCGGCCAGTTCGGCTGCTCTGCTGTGGACTTCATTCTTTATTTGCTCAGATTAGTTCTCCACACGCTGGACAGTTCAGCTCTTCCCCCGCCTCTCTGCACAGCCAGTAACCCTCATGGTTCTCCACGCGTACAGGCACACACGTCCCACTCTGACCCACTCTGACTGGCTCAAAATCCCATTCATGACCTATTCAACCGCGCAGTAATTATTTGTGTTTATCTAACTACAATCACCTATATATATATATATATATATATATATATATATATATATTTATCAATTAAATCTAGCTAGCTGTGGCTCTTGTTATAGCAGTCTTCGTGCCAAAATATGTGTAAAAAATTAGTGTTGCTACGTAATCTGGCATGCTGCTATAGTTATTTTACATTAATTTCTATAACATCCTCAATGGTTTTTGGTATATGTAGCTATAACTCTTTTTTTCTCCTACACACCTCAAAATTCACTGTTTCTGCAGCTTGATTGGAAATTATTTTGGGGGCAGCTGTGGCTCACCTGGTAGAGTGGGCCATCTACCAATTGGAACTGCCGAAGGAGGTTGGGCAAGATACTAAACCCCAAGTTGCTCCCAATGCATCAGAGTGTGAATGTGTATGTGAATGTTAGAAAGCACTTAGGCATAGATAAAAGTGTTGCATGAATGTGTGTGTGACTGGCTGAGTGAGACTTGTAGAAAGTGCTTTGAGTGTTCAGCTGAGTAGAAGGCTGCTAAATAAGTACCAGTCCAATTAACACTGATGCACACACATACATTCAATGAAAAACAGTATCCTGCACAACAGCAGTGAGTATGTGAATGTGCAGCCAGACTCTCACTATATAGTAGCTGCATGCCTTGTGTGTGCAATGCTTCTTATTTCTGGTGTTTAAGTGCCCCCAAGTGGCTAAAATAAGAACTGTATGTGAAGCAGACCCTGCAGTCCAAGTGACAACAAAACCTTCTTAATAATGCACACACACTGAGGCACATGTGTCAACATGCCCATTATGTAAAAACAAAAGCTGATTATTGAACACACACACACACACACTCCTGGCATCTCATTGTAAGCTGAATGTCAGCATCGCATCTGTAAATAGCCCCAGGAATAGAAGGTGTTTAAATCACCACCATCTCCTACTGGAGCACTCATAGCACATGTGAGTGTGTGTGTGTGTGTGTTTATGTGTGTGTTTCATTTCAGTGATTTCCATTGTGCTAGTCAGGTGAGATCAGTTCTTCATAGAAACTGGAATAATTTCATTATATCAATCACTCAGGCAGTCGAATAGCATTTCAGGCCAATTTATTTACAAATCAAAGTATTCTTTATCCATATTGAAGCCTCTCCATAACCAGGACACCACACAGGATGAGGCTCAGGAGAGACCGAGCCATTGATTTTTCTCAGGTGATACCCGATTTACTTTGACATTTCAAAGTGCACGGTGCTTTGGCTCCAAGCTGGCAATCAAAAGAGAGGAGTGTATTTTCTTGGCATTTGCTTTACTTGCAGGAATTTACTTCTTGTGGAGAAAGCTGCTCACATGCAAATGTCAAATGGGACCTCTGCATGGAAACTGTTGTGTTGCCACATTCTGATGTTTGAATGGTAAATGTTACTCTTGCTAAAGCCTGTTCACTGATATGCTTGCAAATTTTTATACTAGTACATTTTTAAGACTTTACTGATTCTGATTCTACTAGGCTCTTGTTATAACCTCTTTTGTTTCTAGAAAGCAGTATCAATGAATCGGTTTTGTGACAGTAATTTTTGTAGGTCTTGCTCACAGTGGCATGAAATACTAGGTGACATTGTAGGAGAAAGCAGGGAATGTAAGATGCACTCTACTTCCTCTGTAATTTAAAACATTCCTCTGGAAAGAAAATTGTAGGATACAACCTGTAATAGACGAGGGGATTCAAGTCAAAAGTTTCTAGAATGAGTAAAATAAAGGTGCAAAGGAAAAAAAAAAGATACTGTGTGAGAGGATCACCCTCCTCAAAGTCATACAGTAACTTATAAATGTTAACACAGAGAAGTTAGACAAACAATACTTTTTAGCCTCTTCCTTTTGATGACATCATCTCTGGTGTTCATCACCTCCATAAATCCACTTACAAATGATACAAAAAACATCCATCTGATTTTGAGAATCATTAATGAGAATCATAAGCAAATATATTCTAAAAACATGGCTGATGAACCGATACCTACTTTTATAAGCTCTTGCTGGCCTAATGACTTTAATTAATTGGCTTTAATTAGCAGTTACCTTAATTTTACCAGTTAAGGTGGAGTTTAGAAAGGAATGTTATGCAGTGACTCCACAGTGTCGTCTGTTTTTGTTTGGGTTCTGTTTGCTTGTTTTTCTGAAGCTATGAGCTTCCTGCTGTCAGCTAATCTTTGCACTGCTGATGCAAGTTACAAGACGAATATAGAATGAAACATTAGAATTTCTTAAAATGAAAATGTATTAAATGCTTTCCATTTAACTTGAATATTAAATCTAAAAGCAAAAATAAATATTTCACAAGCATTACACTTTAAAATCTAGAAGAAACAGTGAAAATATTAACTATTTACTGTTTGGGAATGTGTATGTACCACTGGTTATACCGAGCTCTAATAACTAACCCTAGGGGCCATTTATTAGAGCTCAATGTACATTAAAACATCTGTTATTTCTGAATCGCTTATTTCACTCAAGTCAGTGTCCAAGGTACAAAAACAGGTATTTAGTTATGTCCATAAGTTTTTTGTGTTTGTTGTGTTTTCTAGTTTTTGTCAGCGTCAGAAAATATCCCATTTCTCTGCAATGGAAAACACAAATGGAGAAACTATCCATTTCCACTGTGACATAGTATCTGTTTTGCAACATTTGGTAGTTGCACTGAGAGCCAAAAGTGGCCAGTGGTATGCTGCTCCCAAAT
Source organism: Pterophyllum scalare (assembly GCA_024447675.2). Lineage (NCBI taxonomy): Eukaryota > Metazoa > Chordata > Actinopteri > Cichliformes > Cichlidae > Pterophyllum > Pterophyllum scalare. The sequence goes on from JAMQGT020013570.1 coordinate 24,321, forward strand.
TTGTGGGATGTACTGATGCACATGGTCCTGACTCCTGATAGAAATATTTGGAGAGCCCTAAATCACGTACAGTGTAAAAACAGACCTTTTAAAGCCCCCTCCTGGCAGATATGAGAGCATGCAGAGTGAGACAAAAGTTCACATTAAGTTGTTTGCCGAGCACATACAAACTGTTAACAGAGAGGTAGCAGCTAACGAGGCTGACCCTCTAAGGGCAGTGGCTCTTAGTGAGCATCTCAGTGCTGACCAGCCAAAAGGCGTCGGCTGACCCTCTGAAATAGCAGCCGGTCGCTGCAACATCAGCATAAAGCAACTCTGATCAGTTAACCGCTGCAGGAGCAACATACCACTTTTGGATCTTGGTGTCTCTCACATTTGACTAAATCTTAGCATAGGGTATGTGCCTGTATACTTCAGAATTCATCCTGCAACTTCTATCAGCAGTCATATCATCAATAAGCACCAGTGACCCTTTTCCACTGGCAGCATGTATGCCCATACCATAACATTTCCTTATCCTTGTTGGATGGAGGATGTGGTATGCTTTAGATCCTGTGCTGTTATTGTCTTTGTCTGTACTTTTCTCAAGTTAATCCTCGTTTGATCTTCCCAAAGAAAAATGTATTTCCTCAGAACTGGGCCGGGTCTTTAAGCTCTTTTCTGGAAAAGTCTAATGTAGCCTTCGTGTTCTTGAGTGTAACCACCTCCTCAGTATGCAGTCAGGTTCTCCAGAGTCCTGCTAATGACTTCTGTATTGACTCAGGTATGTTGAAGCAGAGACACATCTAAAACCTGCAGGATACCGAATCTCGAGGCCTGGATGTGAGGATCCCTGATCTACACACTCCGGCCCTGAAACACAGATAGAGGGAGGATAGACAGAGTGAGGAGAGAAAAGAGAGAAAGGGCAAGCCTGGACTGGGGAACCATGACACACATTAAGGTTAATTATCCAGTTTCACGGGGTTCTGAGCTGGGACCAATTCTAATTACATTACACATCCTTCCATTAGGCAGTATTATTAGAAGGCATAGCATACATTTTCATTGCTATGCAGATGATACCTAGTTTTATCTATCCATGAAGCTAGATGACACCCACCAATTAGTTAATATGCAGGAATGCCTTAAAGACATAAAGGCCTGGATGACCTCTAATTTTCTGCTTCTAAATTCAGATAAAACTGAAGTTGTTGTACTCGGCCCTACAAACCTTAGAATCATGGTGTCTAACCAGACACTTACTCTGGATGGCATTACATTGGCCTCCAGTTAACAATGTGATGAATCTTGGGACTGTTTTCTTGCATTTGCGCAATAAATTAGAAACTAAAATTAGAAACTTTCTATCTCAACGTGATGCTGAAAAGCTAAATCATGCATTTATTACTTCTAGGGTGGACTATTGTAATTCATTATTATCAGGCTGTCCTAAAAACTCCATGAAAAGCCTTCAGCTGATTCAAAATGTTGCAGCTGGAGTACTGACAGGGACTAGAAAGAGAGAGCATATTTCTCCCATATTGGCTTCTCTTTATTGGCTCCCTGTTAAATCCAAAATTGAATTTAAAATCCTCACATACAAGGTCTTGAATAATCAGGCCCCACCCATCTTATCTTTAAGACCTCATTGTACCATATTACCAAATAGAGCACTTTGCTCTCCTACTGCTGGCTTACTTGTGGTTCCTAGAGTAGAATGGGAGGCAGAGACTTCAGCTTTCAGGCCCCTCTTTTGTGGAACCAGCTCCCAGCTTGGACTCAGGAGACAAACACCCTCTCTATTTTTAAGATTACGCTCAAAAATTTCCTATCTGATTAAGCTTATAAGCTTATAGTTAGGGCTGGATCAGGTGACCCTGAACCCTCCTTTAGTTATGCTGCAATGGGCTTCAACTGCTGGGGGCTTGCCATGATGCACTGAGTGTTTCTTCTTCACTCTCTTCTGTGCACTCTTTGTTTACTCACCACTCTGCAGTTAATCATTAGTTATTATTAATCTCTGGCTCTCTTCCACAGCATGTCTTTGGTCCTGTCTCCCTCCCCTCACCCCCAACTAGTCACGGCAGATGACTGCCCCTCCCTGAGTCCCTGAGAGTTTGCTCTTAGGGGATCATTTTGATTGTTGGGTTTTCTTTGTAATTATTGTATGGTCTTAACTTACAATATGAAGTGCTGTGACTGTTTGTTGTGGTTTGGTGTTATATCAGTTGAACTGAATTGAAATAATTGTCATCTGTGGTCTTCACAGCTTTTTGGTGTTGTTGATGTGGTCACTGGATTCTTTACTTTAAGAAATGTACCAGATTGTTATCGGCTGTCTGTCTGATAAGTGTATTGTGGTTTTTCAGCCAAATTAACTTGCATGTCTTTTCACATTTCTCATAGTTCCACTGTAAAGAGTGTAAAGATATAAAATGCAAGTTCAGCACTAAAAAGCAATTGTTCCCTTGTTATTCCATCACAGAGGGAGCAGATAAAAGCTCTAGAGTTGATTCTGAGCCTCTGAAAATTTAGGTCTACATAAAAAATAATCATTCTTATTCACTTTTTATTAAAAAAAAAAAAAAGGTTGTAATTCCTAAACAGTTAATGCTTCAGTTAACTCCTTGAATTAGTCTCATCTCGTCAGTCTCATCTTCGACTGTTCATAAGTGTCATTGTATGACACTTATGAACCACATATGGACCTAAGTGCAAACAGTACTTGGTTAAATGTGTCCACAAGAACACAACAAACAAGATGAACATCAATTGAAAAAAGGCCTGAATTAATCAATCTGTTTATTATCCGAATATTGAAGGGATGTAATGAATAACAACCTTTGAGACTGCAGTTGGTAATGAGGCTTTAGGCTTGTTCCATTAAAGAAAAGATTCTGGTTTACACCTTTTATTCCTAACTTCCATTTCATTGTTGTCTTCTGTTCCTCCTGACAGCTTATTGCATACACTGTGCTTCGTTGCACTTTCTCTCTTCTTTTGTTGATGTTATCCCCTGAATATAAAAGAATCTGGCCAGGGTGCAGAGGAGCAAATGCCACGGCAACAGAATATTAAACATTTGAAGAGTAGAAACAAAATGAAGACGATGCCTTTTATTTGACTGGTTGACCATTCAGCTTTATTTGTTCAGTCGTGCTGTAACCAGGTTTCTGTAAGGCAGAATAAATCAATATGTTGATAAATTATTAAATCATTTACTAACAGGGAATTAGAAGAGAGAAACCTAATGTTTAATAATCCACATTTAACTGTTTTACTCTTTGCTGCAGTTGAGGATGCTATAGTTCCTTCTTTGTGAATTTTTCTGCTCACGTTGTTCTTTTGCTGGTTTTTGGTGCAGAGAGGCTTGTAAGATTGCAACTCTGCTTCCTGGTCTCAACCCTGGATAGTCATAACATCGGACCAGGTAAGCTTTGAATGGACAGAACACAGGTGGCGAGGATGGGAGGCAGGGTCTCCAACATGATCACCACAGAGCTGCTGTCTCAACCCTAAACTCTTCACCTTCTACACCCACAACTGTGTCACCACCCAGGACAACACTATCATCATCATCAACTACGCTAATGACACAACCATCCTTGGCCTCAAAAAGAGTGGGGACAAGTCTGCTTGACGGTACAGTCTACAGAGAGGGCAATGAACTCCTCCTCAATATAGACAAAAAAAAAAGTGAAATAATTGTCAACTTTAGGAAACGTGCCCTGCCTCTGCAGCCTCTCTACACTGTATCAGTGGGACTGAGGTGACGAGAGCTGACAGCCACAAATTCCTTGACCTTCATGTGACATCAACCCTGAGTTGGACTGTAAATGCCACAGCCACAGTGAAAAAAGCCCAGCAGGGACTTTCCTTCATCAGGCTGCTAGGAAGGCAGGAGCGAGCAGCTGCCTATGGAGGACTGGTGGAGAGCATCCTCACTACCGGCATCACTGTCTGGTATGGAAATACCACCCAGACAGAGAGGAAGGCTCTCCAAAGAGCCATAAAGATGGCAGAGAGGATTATAGGATTGATCTTCCATCAATGGACTTGGAACACTGCACGAAAAGAGCACAGCCTATCATCAGAAACCTTATCCAGTTCACACCCTCCTCAGACCAAAATAATTAACACAGCCTGATCACACAACATGCTTCCACAAGAAAATAAGGACTAACTAAAATACACACAAAATCTCATTTATCCAGAAGTACAATGTACGTTATTCAATAATGTGTAATCTTTTTTTGCATATCAGTCATTAAAGTGCAATAAAGGAATTATTCTTTTATACCTGAAATTATTTGACATATGCCCTTACAGTACTTTAGTACTTTACCTCAGTCTGCACTTTGTTATTTATTTATATTTATATATGTGTGTGTGTATATTTTTTTTTCTGTGTTGAAAACAGCAAAGGAACAGTACAACAATCAGTACAAAAACAAGAATTATTTATATATGTAATAATGTATAACATTTGAGAGGAAAATACTAAAATACTCTTCAACAAAAATCTCTAAAATAACCCAGAACCCCAGCTGTGCATTGAGGTGATCCCAACTACATATAGCTAATCTCACACACTAGCTCAGGCTCCTTGGCTCCTTCCCACCAGAGGGGTAACATTCCATATCCCAAAAACCATTTTCAGCAAAAGGGGGATCCACCAAGGTGATAAGCTAAGATAAGCTAATATGGGAGAGTATGATGTCTCTTTCTAGTCCCCATCTATAATACCCTCCCAAAGGTGCATCTATAGGATGATTATGGTTCAAGAACATATCAACCTATGATTATGCTTACTCTGAGTCTGCATAATGATCATATCCTGGATAATATTCCTGAGTAGTTGTAATCTAATCAGTCAGCTTGCATACAGACGTGCCTTTTGCCTTTTTTTTTCCTGTTGTAGTTTACTTAGGTTTGGGCTACATGGATAAGACTTAGGAAAAGAGGATGGATTGGGTCATAATACAGCCTTTCTCAACCACTTCTTCTATTTACTGCAGCCTTATGTGACATTTTCTTGGTTACCACATTGATGTGTTCTGAGTCATTTATGGCATGGTCTCATGGACTATGCTGCACATTGAACAGCAAATGGTAAATGGAAGGGTTCTCAGCCCTCGGAGTACCAAAGTGCTATACAAGTCACATTCACACAGCGCTTTATTGTATCCCTTCAATCACTTTCTAACTATAACACACACACACTTACACTCTGACCAATGCAGTAGGCATATTCTGGGGTTTGGTAGATGGAGGAGCCAGGGACCGTGACCTGTGTCTTAAAATGTGGCACCAATGGATCCTGGCCAAGCAGCTGTATGTGAAAAGATGAATGGGTTACATGTTAAACTTAACTTTCCTGCCCTGCTGATGTTACCTGTTGCTGATGCCTGTCATGTATTAGAAGGCAGTAGGCTATTAAATCAAATTAAAGCTGCTACAGTGAACGCTGCCTTATAGACGGGCAGCTCCATGGAAGTTTCATGTGTGTTTTTCTAAACGCATGCAGGTGTCAAACATGTGTCCTGATTCATTTTAATGCAACAGACAAGCAGCAGCGCAACTCCACAGGTTCAATCGATCGAGATGTGTGCTCTCGGGCCAAGGGATGGACAGACGATTGATTGTGAGCAATTTCATCACCTAGATTTCCACTGTGCCCCTCTGCTTCACCCCTGCCCTCTGCTTCTCTCACTCTCTGACACGCCAACCATCCCTCTGTTTTTAGCCAAGTCAATAAAATGCATAGCTTCGCCTTCTAGTTCACTCATAGCGCACACATTTCTGACCTGTGTGGTGTGCGTGTGCGTGCATGTGTGTGTGTTCTGTATATGTCTTGGGTTGTTTTCACAGTTTAGCAGCAGTTTTTGAGTTTACGTTTTGTCTCTGGAGTCCTCCATTTGGGTCCACTCTCTGCCTGCCCCACTGCCAACTATGACAGGTTTATTTTTCAAGTATGAGGAAAGCCAGTGTAGTGCTGCGCTGCTGATGCCAGCACTGGAGTGCAGGCATCGCAGGAGAATGTTGTGATTAATGGTATCAAATGCGGCACTGAGATCGAGGAAGACAAGGATGGCACAGTCCCAAGAGTCAAATGACAGGAGTTGATCACTGTATACTTGTAGCAGGGTGGATTCTGTGCTGTGATTGGCCCTGAAACCCAACTGAAACTTTTCAAAAATATTTTAAGTATGAAAGAAGTCGATGGAGAATGGGTTTGAGAGGAATGGAAGTGTAGAGATAGTTTCAATTTCAATCTTATTTATATAGCGCCAAATCACAACAAACAGTTGCCTCAGGGCATTTTATACTGTAAGGTAAAAACCATATAATAATTACAGAAAACCCAACAATCAAAATGACCCCCTATGAGCAAGCGCTTGGTTACAGCGGGAAGGAAATCCATCTTCTGAAGCCTGACCTGTGATACTTCTCAGTGCACTCACACACTAAACATAACACCCACAATCTAGTATCCAATTTTGTTTAGAGGATGAGTGACGGACTCCATTATCAGCATTTTGTGACTCTAACAGCATGTCAGTCACAGCTGAAATGACCTGCCCCGGGTAAATGATAATATGCTAATAATATCATTCCAAAATAAGAGATCCTTTACAGGACAAAATGTAACTACAAAGACAAACACAACAGCTGTGTTTCCAGTCGGCTGTGCTGCAGTTTTTTTTGTTTGTTTGTTTGTTTTGTTTTTTTCTTTTTTGTAAATTTTGAAATGTTACACAAATCAAAATGCTAAAAGGGCATTTCCTTCAGCTCATTTAAACATGTTATTACTAGGAAACCTCGTGGCTCAGTGGCATAAAACCAGAACAATACCGCTCGATCAGAAAAGCAGAAAATCTCAGTTTAAATTTATTTACATTTGATTTTGAAGTTTATTCTTGTGTTTGGGCTTCACTGAGGTCTGATCTGGGCATCAGGATTTACAGGGTGGATGGATCTTTACCCAGGTGGTCCACCAGACAGAAGTGCATGAACCCTACTTGCCACTGCACAACAACACCCAAATATGTAACAAACCAGGAGGAGGTGAATGTGCGATCACCACCAGACTGTAGACAAAGATAACAAAACTTGAAACTTACGTAGAGAATCTAAAATAAAAATGGCAAAATCAAAACCAGGAGGCAGCAACAGGAAATAACATGAACCTAAATTAAAAGACAAAGTAGACTTTAGTACAATTTTAATACAATGAGGGGAAACTAAGTCACAGTCTTTTAAAAGATTGCTTAACTTCTTAGGCTACAGAACTCTGTGACATGTTCATATTTATCTTTCATTCACTGCTTCCTGCCCTTGTCCAATGTCACCCATGCACAATCTACAATTAATATTTAGTTAGGTTCATAAGTATTTGCACAATGACATAATGTTGGCAATTTTGCTTCAGGACACCACTACAATGGATTTTAAATCACACAGTCAAATGTGGATTAAGTGCAGACTTTCAGCTTTAATTCAAGGGGTTTATTGCATTAACTGTTCAGGAATTACAGCCAGTTTTATACCAATCTCCCATTTTCAGGTGGTGGTGTAGAGCAGCAAAATTACAACAACAACAAAAAAGTTATTGTCAAAATACTTATTGACCTTACTTACATATGAATAATGATAACCATTCCATAAGTCTATGTGTGGTCACCTGTAAGAGTTGTTCTTACCTGTGCTGATCCGGTCAGAGAGAGCATGCTAAGAAGGTTTTTGAAGTAGACAATAACTCCTTCAGCGCTTTGTCTGCTGCCACTGCTTTATCAGCTTTGTGCTCGTTAGCTAGCTATTCTACCTCTAAATGAGACCAAATTTGCAGCAGAGCCGGCCAACTTGTTCTCCTCTTTCACAGAGAAAATGTGCCTTGAGAGTTGGTCAGGTTAACATTTCATCAATAGTACACCATTAGATGCTGGTTTCTACAAGGTGGTGCGGTAGTTAGAACTGTTGCCTCACAGCAAGGAGGGCCTGGGTTCAAATCCACCATCTGGCTCTTCTGTGTGCTCTGGTGCTCTGTGTTTAAGTGCCTTGAGGCAACTGTTTGTTGTGATTTGGCACTCTATAAATAGAATTGAATTGTGTTGAGTTTGCATGTTCTCCCTGTGTCTGTGTGGGTTCTGTTTCGGGTACTGCGGCTTCCTCCCACAGACCAAAGACATGCAGTTAGTGGGGTTAGGTTAAATTGCCCATAAGAATGAATGTGACTGCAAATCCTATTTTATAACCATTTGTGTCAATGCCAACATTTCCTTGTCGGTATTTCCATGATTAATTGTGCTTCATTGGAAACACTGTATATTGCATTGCACAATAATAATATGACACACACACACACACTCCATATGTATGTAACAGGAAGGGTTTTAGGACCCAGGGGATAGCAGGGAAAGTATAAAAGGGGAAGTAATAGTGGCTGCTGACCTTTCCTCTTTGTGCTGACCCGGAAGTGCTGACAGATGAGTAGTGGCAGTATGCTGCAACACTGTGGTAAGCAGTATGGCAATTGGAAACTTAAATTGCTCTGGTTGATAGCATGAGTATTGCTCATAATTCTTTTTCTCTGTTAGCAGTGTGAAAAATAAGAGGTGGAAGATTTGGGTGTTGCTCGTATACCATGGGGATATGCGGTCCACAATAACAAACTAGTGTAGTGCAAGAACAGTGTCTGGGGCGGCAACCTTATGTCATATAAGGTACAATATTTCTGTGTAATGTTCAAAGAACTAAATGACCTTAAGCTTATGAACTGACATGTAATGAAAGTGTATGTTTTGCAGAGCACTGGACCCAGGCATCTTGTCACTGTCCCCTTTTCCTTTTTCTTTTTATTTTGTCTTGCGTGTTACTTTATTTTATTTTTTTTTGTTTTGTTCCCTCCTGCCATTTGTGTTGCTCCTCTCCAGTTGGGCCTTAGCTGGTTTTAGTCTGGTATTTTATGAGTTCGTGTGATGTATATGGTGGTGGTACAGTACCATCGGGCAATGTGCAATCCCTGAGTGGAGTCTCATGTTACCACGAGTGTGAAAGCACCACCAACATTCAAAAGTGAGCAAAACATCAGCCAGAAAGCATAGGTACTGAGAAGTGGTCTGTGGTCCCCACCTGCAGAACCACTCCTTCATTGAGTGTCTTGCTAATTGCCAGTAATTTCCACCTGTTGTCTATTCCATTTGCACAACAGCGTGTGAAATTGTCAATCAGTGTTGCTTCCTAAGTGGACAGTTTGATTTCACAGAAGTTTTATTTACTTGGAGTTATATTGTGTTTAAGTGTTCCTGTAAGGGTGCAGGGTGAGTGGTGCGGCTCTGTGTGTCCTTTTTCTCTCTGTAGGCTGAGTGGCTGGGCCGTCTTGTGCTGGGCGGAGCTGGGGGCTGTACTCGATTGGCTGTTGCACCGGATGCTCATTCATCAGGGATTACCTCTGCTTTTAAGACCAGCTGAATCCTCCAGTCTTCGCCGGAGTGTTTGGTAACCCACCTGGTAACAATCCTGGAGCCTACCGTTGCATGTTTCGAGTTGAGTCCGCTATATCATTGTTCCTTACCTTTGACCACCTGCCTCGCCTGTTTCAGATCCCAGACGGCGCTTCGTGATTCTCCCAGCCTCCCGGCCTGCCTGCCCTGCCCGGATCACTTGCCTCCACCTACCTGGGACAGTTTTTGCCAACTTCATAGTAAGCCAGTTCCACTCATCTCTGCTTCCTAGCCTTTTTTAAGATCCCTGTCTTTCTGTCAAACCCGCTAACAGTTGTGTCCCTCTCCTTAGACCACTCACCCATGATCCCTGTACTGTGAATGCTGGTTGTGACACATCCAGGACTCGCCCCTGTAGAGACCGCGCTGGCCCGGCAAAACCTTCGTGTATCAGTTTTGACGCCTGGCTACCGAGTCTGCTTTCTGAGTTCCCGCTTCTGCAACCCTAGCCATGACAGTTCCCTTTAGTTTTTTGAGCAGTGTATATTATAAAGCGCCAAATTACAACAAACTGTTGCCTCGAGGTGCTTTATATTGTAAGGTAAAGACCCTACAATAATTACAGGAAAAAGAACGACAATCAAACCGACCCCCTGTAGCAAGAAATTGGTGACGCTAAGTGCGTCACCAATTTCTTTTAAAATGTTAATTTAACTAGACACATTCTACTCAAATGCCAAGCCACCAAAACATGAAACATTCTCAGAACGCTGAACAGTTTAGAGCTGCATGAACTATTTGGCCACTTAGGACTGCGGTGTTGTCAATCTTTGCTGACTGCCGATGCCAGGATCACTGAATCTAGACAATGGAGAGATGGCTTGGGTATGCTGACCTCACTCTGTAGTAGAGGGCCTTGGTGAGTGCATCTACTATGGTCTAGAAATTTGTTGCTCAGTGCATAAACCAGCCAAAAGTAGTAAGTATGTGTGATTTTAGGTCCAATGTGTTAATACAGTATGTCACAATGAAAAAAATAACTGTACAGTCACAGATGTGAGGTTGTGCTGACAAAAATGAAACCAAACAAGGCAGGGTAAAATGATTTTAAGGTGAATATAATAGCAAAATCAAAAGTAATCAGAGATGGCCAATTATTCTCCAGACCCCGGAGCATTAACCTCATTCAAGCTTGAGTTCATAATTTGTGATGACATTAAATCAATAATCAGTTGGTAACATTTTTAAAACATTTCATGACAGCCATTTAAATTAGGGTGGGAAAATTGGAAGTGTTTTCAATCATTTGTATGAGTTGTTGTTCTATAGAGGTTTATATGGAGCTCAACTAATAAACTGAAAAACAGTTATCATCACTGCAACATAGAAAGTATTAGCTAGAAATGATTTTGATGGCTCTAGTATAAGAAATGTTCATTTTAATGGTTTGTCAGCAATTATGCAGCATTTTGCATGAGTGATTTCCAAGGCCAGTCTAACCTGGGCTGTTACTGCAATTTTAATCACTGTTCGACTGCAAGGCCATGGCTGATGTGGTGGCATGTGATTCAGTGGTTCAGAAAATACCAGGCTGGTTTTGATTAACCTTAATGCAGAGGTGGAGCAAAGGCAATGGAAGAACCCATCACCTTTTAATGTGGCTCTGGATCACTTTCTTTAAAATCCCTGAAAAGGGGTGTTTGTTGGAGGACGTGTTTCATGTTTAACAAAGAAGGTGAGAAGAGAGAAAGTGAAACTTTCAGAGATTATGCTGAAACCTATTTTCATCAAAAGTGCGTGAACTGTGATGCAAGATGAAATACAGCAGCCTGAAACTTCTAATAATAATGTGCCTAAGAAAGAAATTTTATTAATTGATTTGTTAATTATTAATTTAAAAGATTAACTCGTTACCCCTTGCAGTTGCTGTCAGATGTGCTCTTTATGAAGGAAAGAGTTACAGGAAGATAATCAGTATGAAAGGCCTCAATCTGCAAGCAGGGATCAGGTTTTTGTGGTGCCAGCAAGGAGCGCTTTGCTGTGGTTCTGCATGCTTATCAGGCCCCAGCTTATCTTAAAGACCTCCATAGTACCATATCACCCAGTAGAGCACTTCACTCTCAGACTGCTGGCTTACTTGTGGTTCTTAAGATATTCAAGAGTACAATGGGAGGCAGAGCCTTTAGCATTCAGGCCCCTCTTCTGTGGAATCAGCTCCCAGCTTAGATTCGGGAGACAGACACCCTCTCTATTTTAAGATTAAGCTTAAAACTTTTCCCTTTGATCAAGCTTATAGTTGGGGCTGGATCAGGTGACCCTGAACTACCCCTTAGTTGTGCTGCAATAGACGTAGGCTGCTTGGGGAGTTCCTGTGATGCACTTTCTTTTTCATTCCGCTCTTTTCACTCTGTTTACTCACCACTCTGCAGTTAATCATTAGTTATTATTAATCTCTGTCTCTCTCCCACAGCATGTCTTTTGTCCTGTCTCTCTCCCTTCACCCCAACCTGCCGCAGCAGATGACTGCCCCTCCCTGAGCCTGGTCTTGCCGGAGGTTTCTTCCTGTTGAAAGAGAGTTTTTCCTTCCCACTGTTACCAAGTGCTTGCTCATAGGTGGTCACTTTGATTGTCTGGGGTTTCTCTGTATTATTGTAGGCTCTTTACCCTACAATATAAAGCACCTTGAAGCGACTGTTGTGATTTGGCGCTGAATTGAACTGAAAAAAGTCAATCAGCTGAATAGGTCAACTTTATGAATATGGAAATAATTAAAGTGGAGCAAATTAATCTGCAGAAGTTTATATTTTTACATAAGCCATATTGCCAAAATTTAATTCCAGTGTTACAGTCACTTCCATGGCCAGTTATATAAAACCAAGCACCTAGGCATGCAGACTGCTTCTGCAAACATTTGTGAAAGAAGTGTCATGGTCCTGGGCTGTGTGCCCACTGTTTTGTGTTTTATTCTTTCAAGTTCTGTTTTCAATAGGTTTCTGTTATGTTCCTAGTTTTTTTGGTTTTGATTATCCTTCTTAGTTCCTGTCCTGTTATTAGTTATTGTTATTTGCATATTGATTTCCTAGTTCCCTTTGTTCCTGTCTCCCCTGCGTCTCTATGTTCTAGTGTCTATCCTGTCCCTCTGTCATTTCTCTTGTTTTTGTTGTGTTGTTCATTTCCTGTGGTGTGTCAAGTCTATGTTTCTGTCTCCATCTAGTTGTTTCCTGTTTTACTTTTACAGTCCCTTGTCCCTTGTGCTTTGTGTTTAGTTTTGCTTCCCCTTGTCTCGTCTGTGTAATTGCGCTCAGCTGTGCCCCTCACCTGTTGCCTTTTCCCTGTTACCTAGTGTGTGTCCTCACTCTGTTGTCTGTTCCTTGTTGCGTCGTCGTCAGTGTGTACCATGCTGTGTGTCACCCTGCCCTTTAGTTTTCTTTAGATCTGGCACCCGTCCAGCCCCAGTTAGCGTATGTATTATTTCAAGCTTTAAATAAACCATGTTCAAGTTCACTTGTTTCCTGTCGAGTCCGTTCTGTCCCCACGCCATGACAGAATGCGTCGCTCTCGGGAGCTGAGTGAATTCCAGCGTGGTACTGTGATATGATGCCACCTGTGCAACAGTCAGCTGTTAGTAGTATTATAACAAAGGGGAAGCAATTGGGAACAACAGCAACTCAGCCACAAAGAGGTGGGCCACATGAAATGGTGAAGCGGTGTCAGCAGATGCTGAGATGCAGAGTGCTCAGAGGTGGTTTTCTGTAGGGTCATTCACTGCTGACCTTCAAACTTAGGTCATGGTCATCACTGATACATGGTCGTACTCATCAGTCCACTGGGTTAAAATGGTGGCTCTGCTCTTTATTTACAGTGCCTTGCGAAAGTATTGGGCCCCCTTGAACTTTTCAACCTTTTGCCACATTTCAGGCTTCAAACATAAAGATATAAAATTTGAATTTTTTGTGAAGAATCAACAAGTGGGACACAATCGTGAATTGGAATGAAATTTATTGGATGTGTCAAACTTTTTTAACAAATAAAAAACTGAAAAGTGGGGCGTGCAATATTATTCGGCCCCTTTACTTTCAGTGCAGTAAACTGACTCCAGAAGTTCAGTGAGGATCTCTGAAAGATCCAATGTTGTCCCAAATGACTGATGATGATAAATAGAATCCACCTGTGTGTAATCAAGTCTCCGTATAAATGCACCTGCTCTGTGATAGTCTCAGGGTTCTGTTCCAAGTGCAGAGAGCATCATGAAGACCAAGGAACACACCAGGCAGGTCCGAGATACTGTTGTGGAGAAGTTTAAAGCCGGATTTGGATACAAAAAGATTTCCCAAGCTTTAAACATCTCAAGGAGCACTGTGCAAGCAATCATATTGAAATGGAAGGAGTATCAGACCACTGCAAATCTACCAAGACCCGGCCGTCCCTCTAAACTTTCATCTCAAACAAGGAGAAGACTGATCAGAGATGCAGCCAAGAGGCCCATGATCACTCTGGATGAACTGCAGAGATCTACAGCTGAGGTGGGAGAGTCTGTCCATAGGACAACAATCAGTCGTACACTGCACAAATCTGGCCTTCATGGAAGAGTGGCAAGAAGAAAGCCATTTCTCAAAGATATCCATAAAAAGTCTCATTTAAAGTTTGCCGCAAGCCACCTGGGAGACACACCAAACATGTGGAAGAAGGTGCTCTGGTCAGATGAAACCAAAATCGAACTGTTTGGCCACAATGCAAAACGATATGTTTGGCGTAAAAGCAACACAGCTCATCACCCTGAACACACCATCCCCACTGTCAAACATGGTGGTGGCAGCATCATGGTTTGGGCCTGCTTTTCGTCAGCAGGGACAGGGAAGATGGTCAAAATTGATGGGAAGATGGATGGGGCCAAATACAGGACCATTCTGGAAGAAAACCTGTTGGAGTCTGCAAGAGACCTGAGACTGGGACAGAGATTTATCTTCCAACAAGACAATGATCCAAAACATAAAGCCAAATCTACAATGGAATGGTTCACAAATAAACGTATCCAGGTGTTGGAATGGCCAAGTCAAAGTCCAGACCTGAAACCAATGGAGAATCTGTGGAAAGAACTGAAGACTGCTGTTCACAAACGCTCTCCATCCAACCTCACTGAGCTCGAGCTGTTTTGCAAGGAAGAATGGGCAAGAATTTCAGTCTCTCGATGTGCAAAACTGATAGAGACATACCCCAAGAGACTTGCAGCTGTAACTGCAGCAACAGGTGGCGCTACAAAGTATTAACGCAAGGGGGCCGAATAATATTGCACGCCCCACTTTTCAGTTTTTTATTTGTTAAAAAAGTTTGAGCCATCCAATAAATTTCATTCCACTTCACAATTGTGTCCCACTTGTTGTTGATTCTTCACAAAAAATTCAAATTTTAAATCTTTATGTTTGAAGCCTGAAATGTGGCAAAAGGTTGAAAAGTTCAAGGGGGCCGAATACTTTCGCAAGGCACTGTACTCAGTTGAATGAACTAACTCTGATCAGCTGCTCTGGAACAGGAAACTCAGAGTTATTTAACTCAGTTTATTTTTAAACTAAGAGTTGATTGAGCATGCTTCCTGGAATAGGTCCACTGTCTCAGTAGTAGACTCATTAGTTATGGACTGCTAACCTTCCGGTTGGCAGACCTTTTGCCCATTGTGGTCCAAAGCAGAAGTTGGGAGTGGGCACCAGTGGCTTGCTGGGATCTTGAGTTCAGCTCTGCTCCCCACCATAGCTGGTTATCTGGCTTGACAAGGAGAGAAAGGGAGACCAGTGATTCAAGAGTCTGTCATCATGGGAGGCCAGCTCATCTTTAATCTGATCATTCAGACGGTTTACTGTAGGACTCTTGATGCAGCTTTAACAGGCAGGTGGATGCCTCATCAGGATTTACAGTTTGGCCAAACACTTTCAAATTATTTCACAAACCAGAAATAAATAACGTTTTTAGCAAGCAAAGCTTGGGCCCATGTCAGTGCCCCGCCGTAATGAACTTACAAGTGCAACAACAAATCATACTGGAGGAGAATCTCTGGATACTATCCAACTCACCGCTGGCGCATTCTGGATTCATGGAAGCTTTCCCAGGAGTTTAAGATGGAGCCAGGCAGGTTGGGATAAACATTTGGTGTCATCACAGTGGTGGCTGGAGAGGCAAGTACTTGTGTTACATTATTAGTTAAGGACTGCTTCATATCTCCATGTTGGGGTAACTGTTGCTGGGTATTTAGTTGCTGATCCATGAGGTGGTTCAGAGTCCGTTCATGCCTTCCAAGCAGTATTACATGATGGGAGAGCTCTCAACTCGGTCTGACTGGATCGTTCAGTGGAAGTTTGCCTGAAGGACTCAAATGCATCAAAAATTTTATCAGTTTTACACCAGCTATACAAATAACAGTAAAAGAATATTTGCAGGTAGAACAACAACTAGTATTTGGACCAAGTAAGTAATATTTCAGCTAAGTAATTACTTCAGAAGTTGTCAGACTAACCAGCTCATTTCCAAGATATGCAGGTAATGGGGATAACAGGGCTGCAGCTTTCCTCAGAGCCACGGTTTCCTGTGCTTGAGTCCTTGGAGCAGGTAAATTATTCATCAGGTGGAGTGGGTCAGGCAGGTATGCAGGTAAGCACGAGGCCCAACCCATCCTGGGGCTTGTTGTGACCACGTCCACAACTGAAAGAGATTGGTTAGTCTCCAACCACATCCTCACTCAGGAGAGAGAAAGTGAGAGTAACCAGAGGACATCAGGAATGGGTGCTTCTGTTTCTGTAAAACATCATAGTACTACAGAGCTGTTTTCTCACGTTGCAGCTCACTCTCCATATTATCTCCATATCATATCAATATTATTCATATTAGAGAGTATGTCTGACTCTTCTAATTCTTGGAGAAAGCCATTCTACCTTTCTGCTCTGCAACTTGTGAGTCCACGACTATTTTCTCTCTCTCCTTAAATCTCAGTTGCTTTCTTTCTCCCACTATCACATAAACAGACTGAGTGGCTAACCATTCACAGTAACTTTTTAATTATCTCTTTATGCTAATTTCTTGCAATCAAGCCTTTGGAACTTGCTCACGTAAAACAATTAATAGTTGCTGCTTGTTTTCTGTCTCTTATCTGAGAGAAGCTGTTGCCTCTGGGGTGATAAAATACAACTGATTTTTGTCTCTCTGGTTTTCTTTCCTTCACCTTCTCTTGTCTTCTTTCTTTCTTTTTCAGTCTGTTTCTTTGGTCCCCTCTAACCTTTGCTGCCTCTTTTATCTCTTCTTTGCATCCCTACATATTCTCATGTGGTCCTTCACCTTCTCTTTTCCTGCTCTATTTCACCTTATAGTGCAGGTACTGTGACAGCAGCCACCCCCACCCAGGTGCCAAATCTCACTCTTAATTTCAGAACATTTATATTAATTACAAACTGTGTAAGGTGCATGTGTGTATGTGTGCATATGTTTGTATGCATGCGTGTGCGCACACGTGTTTGCATGTATGGCTGGGCCTGGGTCTGGGCCTTGTTGTGCCTTGCCTCCCTGCTGCTCCCTGCTGGTTGCTCCTGCGCCCCCCTGGGTTGTGGGTGCCTTGGGGTTCCAGAGTGGTGTCGGATGTTCTGGTGTGGGTGGTGGCCTGCTTCCCTGGGGGTTGTGGTTTGGGGCAGCTTTGGCCTCTTCGGTGTGTGGGGGGGCTGCAGGGTGTCAGGCGGCTTCCCGTTGCCTTGGGTTCTCTGGAGCCCTTACCCCACAGCTGGAGGGGCTTCATCTGGGGCCTTCCTATCCTGTCTGCTGGGATGGGCATGTGGTTGTTGTGGGAATGTGTGGCAGCGGGTTGTCATTGCTCTTGATGAGCTGCAGATGGCCCGGGTTTCCAGAAAGTTTCTCTATCCACCTCTGGCTTCTGGTGGGCGGAGCTTTGGCTTTCCACCCTCATTAGTAAGTGCATTTCATGACATAGACACAGACACTCACACTTACTCATGCAAGCACGGCATAGAGGGATTGTTGGTTTTTCTAGCCATGCTTTGTTTCTGTTTTGTTTTTTCCTCATGAATGTATTTTTCAATGTATTGTTTGTTTTTTTGTATGTTGTTTTTTTCTTCTTTTACAGGTGCAGCAGTTGATGAATCTTTGTGGTTTATTTGCTTGTGATATTTTTCCTTGTCCCTCAGCCTGTCAACTCTGGCATTACAAGGACACATGTATATGTATTAGGGATGGCACGATACCACTTTTTTATGTCCGATACCAATAATTTATATTTGGGTATCTGCTGGTACTGATACAAATCTGATCTTTTTTTTTTAAAAAAAATGTTTTTAAATGCCTGGATGCATTTTACATACGTCAACAGTCTCTCACACAACAATCACTCTATCACCTGAATCCTGTTGCTCCTATAGGAGAAGGTGATGCATTGGCTTATGGTATGTTGCAAATTTCAGTAGGGCTGCAACTATTGATTATTTTAGTAATTGAGTATTCTATCGATTATTCCATCGATTACCCAAGTAACTGGATAAGAAATACTTCTTAATACTTTCATATTAACAGTTCATCTGCATATTTTAACTTCCATACTGCAGTTTTTCTCTGTGTGAAACAAACAGGGTGGATGGAGCAGCTACAAAATTCTCTTTTCTTCACTTGATGATCAGGTGGTTGATGGAGGACCTCCAGCTGTTTCCCAGTAAAGGTTTATTGGTGCTTACAGGGGAAAAAGCTTCTTTTGGACGCTAGGAAAAAAATTTCCTTCCGCTCCATCTGAGCTCACCGTCACCGCCTCTGCTTCTTTGCCCTTGTGCAGACAGACTGCATGTAAAACAGCTGACTGCTGCTGTTGTGTTATCGGTGTTAAAAGTTTACAAGAAAAAAACAAAAGGCTTCGCATCAAGGTGAAAGTTCTCAGGACGTTAGCAGATGACACGGTTACCAATGAGGACCTGTATTACAAATCAAGGTCTGCAAAACAAGCTGGATCGTAAGAAAAATATTGAAACAAAGCTACGAAAAGAACAGAGAGAACCAAAGGCAGAAAATGAGTTGCTAAGAAAAAAAATTAGAAAACTTCAGGGAGGTCTAAATGAAAGAGAACTGGACAGTTTGCAAACTGATGCAGCGAATTTGAAACAGTCCAAGTCAAGGATCAGTTTTGAAAAGGCAAAAAAGAGAATCTGGTTAAACTACTGACTGAAGACAATAAGGAACTGGGGGGGGGAATGCAACCCTTAAACAGGAAGTCAATAATCTTCGCTGTGAATTAGAAGGAAAAAAAGGAGTGTGAAAACAGAGTAATTAGTACCAAGGATGACAGAAATGTTTACAGCTACGGATTTCGCATAGCAGCGTATTATTGCCTGCAATACCAGGTGCCAGTTGAATGCATAGGTATGGTAATGGAGTCAGTAATAAAAGGGCTCATAAACGCTACTCTGGAAAGTACCCCAGACAGCTCAACTTTCAGCCAAATGGCATATGAAATGGGGGTACTATCAGACATTCAAGAAGCAGAAGCACTTGTCAGAAATGATAATGTCACCCTTAGCTGGGATGCAACCAGTCTGGATGGGGACCACATAAATGAGGTTCATGTGAACCTGCCATCTGATCCACCACAAGGGTTGGTACTGCAAATTGCAGTGTTGGCAGGAGCAGCTACAGAAGAGTACACTGACCACATCAAAGAGAGCATCAGTGATATTGTATTGGCTTATGCCATGTGTAATAGATTGGACAGGTTTGAAGTGCAAAATATGGTGATTAGCCATAATCACTGTGTTGTTGACCACCTTATGGCAGAGATTGATATTTCGATATTGAAGCTAAACTGTAATCTCCACCCTCTTGACGGGCTAGCCAGCAAAGCGAGGGCAGTTTTGAAAGAATGTGAAACTGAGTTCAGCATTCAGAGCAACATACTTGGCAAAGCTTGCAAAGCAGCCAGTCTGATATATGGCATAAGCAAGATGAGGTACAAACAGGGCAAGGGCGGCCCTGGTGGCTTTAAACTCTTTCTGAAAAAACACAAAGTCAAGTCAGGAATGTTCGTCAGATATGTTGGCAATCGCCTACATGTCCTTTTCCACCTGGCTGGTGTGGTGTACTTTTTTCGTGATCAGTTGATCCAGTTCTTTGGAGTGGCATGTGGTAGTGCTTTAAAACTGAAACAAAGTTCTCAAACAAGATCTAATGAATGATCAGCTAGTTGTCCAGTTACGGTGTCTTGGCTTGTTTGGCAAATATTTGACTGCACCCTGGATGAGGTTGTTTTACCAAAATGCAGCCCAAAAAACCAACCTGGAGATGTCAGAGCCTCTTCAGACAGACATGTCCAGTTTGCATCAACTCAAGGCCAGCCCACTCTCAATCCTCACCAAGGCAGATGATGCATTCGGCGATCATCTTCTGGTAGATGAGGTTTTAACAGCACTTCTTCAGGATCCAATGCAGCATGAGGCAGCACTCACAAAAACCATTTCTGCCCTTGCAGCTGGTTTTCTGCAGGTTCTCCAGAAACAGCTTCAGTCATACCTTGAGGGAAAGCTGGCAAAACCAACTGCAGAGATGATTGAACAGACAGCCTCTGCCCTTTGCATAATATCTTTGCAGAGCAGACACTTTTCCTCACTGATCATCAATTCAAGAGAGCTCGTAATGCTACTGTAGGATTTATGGATGGAAAAGTAAGGTCCAGGAAAAATGGCACACTTTCATGGCTTCAGTCAAGATCTGAGGAGGAACAACAACACCTAATCAAGTTTGCAATAGCCCATGCTGCAAAAGTCAGGACAATTAGGAAGGAACAAATTGAAATGATAGAGAAGAAGAAACATTTGCTACTCGCTGAGAAGGAGAGAAAGAGCGAACAGAAACAAAGAAAAGGGATAGAGAAAGAACTGAATAAGGTTATTAGTGGAGACAAAAATATAAGAGACGTGTGTCCTGCAGTCACTGCATCTCAAGAGACGTTAGTTAATGGAATCCTTTCCATTCCAGACTCCTGTGTTGGAAAATATGTGTAACTGACACCGAATAGTTTCAGAGTGGCCGCTAGGGGGCAGAGTGTCTGCTAGAGTTAGGTGAGGGCTGCAAAGAAGAAGTCCTCAGGTCTTATAGCCCTCACCTGCCTTGAATTAGCAGCTCTGCCTGTCGGGATTTGTTTTTTTTCCTTTGTTCCTGTGTATTCATAAAAGATTCTCGTTCTCACTATTTGTGTTTAAGGAGACGCACACTTCCAGCAGCTGGCATGGCTCATTTAATAGCTCGCTTTGGGTAGTGGAACAAGGTGCATTCACTTTATGACTGTGTGGGTTTATTTGGGCTTCTGGGTTCAATGTTGTTGTGTATTTGTGATATTTTGCTTTGTTGTATTAAGTTTTGTTTACTTGAGTGTTTGTCTGTTTCTTTATAATGTATTGAGTTTGTAATTCCCTTACCCTTTGTATTTTTATCTAAAAGTTTTCACAGTGCAAAAAAAAGATGCTGAAGCTGAAATATAGAATTAAGCACTCGGGACTCTTCATTTATTGACCCCAGGGGCAGCTACAGTGAAAACTCAACCATTGGAAGAACAAATTCAGTTGAGAAGGAGAAATCGGAGTCATCACACATGACCATCTGATGACAGCGGTCAACTCACCTACACCTTTGCACACAGGCAAGATCAGCACATGGACGGTAGTTTTACACCCCTAGTTTCAGTGGACTAGGTGGTGATCTTTGGACTGGAAAGAGGAAAAAAAATGGACTCTATAATTATTAAAGATTTAATGTTTTAAATTTGAAGAAACAATTTTTACTAGTGAATGTGTTCAAGGGTTTTAAAGTGAAAGGGTTAAAAGGGTTAAAGTGATTAAATGTTTGGAGTATTTTTCTGTGGTTGCTGTTTGAAAGTTTAATATTAATAATTTTCTTCATGAATTTAGAGCCCTTAAGTTAGAATCCTTAATATTTAGTGAGAAGGCAGACAAATCAAAATGTCAGTTAAATCCCAAAAGCGAGATGGCCTGACAGATCAACCGCCCAGGCCTAGTTCCCGTAATTTAACAGAAACGGGTCAAGAACTGCGTGAAGAGAGAGCTAAACAACATGAGAAGACTTTTATGAAGGCCTACGACTTATGGAAACAAATAGCCAGAGATTCCAGGATGAAGTTGAAGTCCTTTTGTACTGTGGATAATCTTGATATTCAACAAAATCTAAAGGTCAGTCATGATGCAGTGTGTCAGTCTTATGAGCCAATTAGACACAATTGTACTGCCACTCCAGACACTGATAAAAAAAAAAAAAAGGATTCCTGTGCTTCTCTTACAACTGAGATTTGTGAACTTGTAACTAAAAGAAAGGGGGCCATCGAAGAAGCATTTATTGAGTTGGAGAAAGAGCGTGTGAGGATGACTTTGAGCAAAAGGGAATATGGGTCTATTTTTGGCTGTACTGATACAGAAACTGTAATTTCTGAAATGTCGTCTGATCACTCCCCTTCCTCCCACTCAGTTGTTTTGAATAAATTGGCTGATGCTGAAGCCGAGCTGGCGGAAAAATTAGAGCAAGCAAAGGCAATAAAGAAAGTTCAGGTTCAACAAATGAAAATGGGTAAACTAGAGAATGAGTGGAAGCAGAATAAAGCTGAAATGCAGCTGAGGAAGGAGGAAGAGAAGTTGAGGTTAAAACAGCTAGAAGCAGAACATGAGGTTGAAGTAGCATCAGCTCGTGTAAAAGCTTATAAGAATTTGGATAGAAGGCAAAGATTTATTACACTTAAAGGCTGCCCCTACTCATGTTCACCAGATCTCAACCGGGGTTAAAAATCAAGATGCAGTGGACTTAGATCAGGCTATTGCAAGTTCCCTGAGTGTATGCCATCTCTCTCCTCCTGAATTGTCAACCTTTTCTGGTGATCCCTTAAAGTTTACTGATTGGAAGATTTCCTTTATGGTTCTCATCGATCAGAAACCCCTCCCAGCTTGCGAAAAGATGCTATACCTGAAACACTATCTTGCAGCAGAAGCACGCAAGGCTGTGGAGCGATTTTTTTTTACAGGAATTCTGAGGATGTCTATCGTAGCGCGTGGGCACTATTAGAGGAGAAATATGGCAACTCATTTATTGTTCAAAAGGCCATTCGGGATAAAGTCATGAAATGGCCCAAGATCAGTGAAGATGACCCTTTTGCTCTTAGAGAATTTGTAGATTTTCTAAAGGGTTGTGCTGAGGCCATACCCCACTTGAAGGGATTAGAGATCTTAAATGATTGTGAAAAAAATCACAAATTGCTCCAGAAATTACCTGATTGGGTTGTTCGCAAATGGAGCAGAATTGTTGTTGACAAGCTGGATGCAACAGGAGATTATCCTGGGTTTTTATATCTTGTGGAGTTTCTGCAAAAGGAAGTTGGCATCGCATGTAATCCCATTGTTTCTCCTTTTTTATTGAACTCCAAAGTGGGGAATGGTAAATTAAAACAAGCTAATACTCTAAATACAAGTTCTCAATCTGATATTCCCTCTAGGCAGACGAATGAAATTCATCTCAAATTAAAATCAGCTTGCTTAGTTTGTGAGGATGAAACGCATGGTGTTGCAAAATGTCCCATCTTTGCGGAAAAAACCATTGATGACAAGAGGGCTTTCATTCGGGAGAATCGTCTCTGCTTTGGCTGTCTGTGGAAGGGTCATGTAATAAAGAATTGTAAAAGGCAGCATACATGTGCTGCTTGTGGACGGCGTCATCCAACCTGTTTGCATGATGAGGATGATGACTCCTCTGTAGCAGCATCAGTGCAAAATTCCATCCCAGCTCTGGATGGTACCAGCCAGGAAGTACATAGTATATCATCCCATGCTGTAACTCAGCCCCTGCTCTACATCTAATATTGTACCAGTGTTTTTGTCATCAGTGGAAGAGCTATGCAAGGAGATACTCACCTACGCTTTACTTGACACACAGAGTGACACAACCTTTATTTTGGAAGGTTTGGTTAACAAACTAAATGTGAACACACAACCTGTGCAATTAAAGTTAAGTACGATGACCGCTGTCGACACCATGATTAAAAGTAGGATTGCACATGGTTTGCAAATCAGAGGAGCCCGCTCTGAAATTTCCATTCAACTGCCTAGGGCCTACTCAAGGGAATTTATCCCATTGGGCAGATCTCATATTCCAACCAATGAGACAGCGTTGCAGTGACCACATTTGAGGCATCTGGGCGACAAATTGCTACCATTACAAGAGTGTGAGGTGGGACTGCTTGGTGGCTATGATTGTACATCAGCATTGGTACCTCTAGAGGTCATTAGAGGCGGTGAGAATCAACCCTTTGCAGAAGGAACTGCACTTGGGTGGAGTATAGCAGGGTCATCCTATCCCCGTTTTGACAGGCAGAGAAATTTGAGCTTCGTACATCGAGTTGTAGCACAGGAGGTGTTCATACAATCAGCCACCGAGATCCTCACCTCAGACCTTAATGAGAAGAGTTATGAACACACTGCCTTTAGTTTGTCACTCTTAAGAACCGGCCATCTACTTGCCATGGTACTTTGTTGCCTTCTTTGTATGGCCTGTTTGAATTCCCCTCTCCATTTACCCTGTGTGGAAAGTGTATCTTACCGGAGTTGCCATGGAAGTTTTGGATGGGATGGGCTCCCTCCTGAGGGTTTATGTTCACGGTGGGAGGAGTGGAAGATTGG
The DNA here is from genome assembly GCA_024447675.2 of Pterophyllum scalare. Classification (NCBI taxonomy): domain Eukaryota; kingdom Metazoa; phylum Chordata; class Actinopteri; order Cichliformes; family Cichlidae; genus Pterophyllum; species Pterophyllum scalare. Next base: position 48,442 of record JAMQGT020013570.1, read on the forward strand.
TCTGCGAAAACGCTAGAAGTTATAATACCAAGATGCCATCACCCACAAGACTTTAACAACATTGTGAGGACAGAATTGCATCACCTTTCAGATCCAAGTAATGTTTATGTGGCATGCTTTTATGGGAGGTACCTTAACAGAAAGGAAATCCATCATTGCCTCGTAATGGCCAAAGCAAGAGTATATCTTGCTATCCCCTGTAAAGGGGATTATATCAAGTTGTCTCTGCCAGAATGTGTGCCATGTTAAACTTTGAATTGAAATGAAAGTTGTTGAATTCTTTTGGACAGATTATGAATTTTTGGTTGGTATATATTAACAATGACACAAGGTTTCATGTATTTGTTACAAATGGTCTCCAGGTAATAAAGAGCAAACCGGATCCTAGCCAGTGGCATTTGGGATGAGTGGTTGAGACTATTCAAAGGAGTGATGAACTAGTGCATAGGGTCAAGGTACAAGTTGCATTAGGGAAATCGGACGCCCCTTCCAAACCTACCATTCTTGATTGGCCTATCCAGAAGCTGGTGGTGGTGCTGGGAAATGAATAAATGACAATTTAGTTATCAAAATCAAATGGGTGTAAACAGTTCAGTGTCAGAATTTATCAGGTACTTGTAAATCATGCATGATTCATCCAGTCATGAATTCACCATGGTATGATTGGTGGGAGTGTAACTGACACCGAATAGATTCAGAGTGGCCGCTAGGGGGCAGTGTGTCTGCTAGGGTTAGGTGAGGGCTGCGAAGAAGAAGTAATCAGGTCTTATGGCCCTCACCTGCCGTGACTTAACAGCTCTGCCTCATTTGTCTGCCTGGTGTGCTGTGGTGTTGGGTCTGTCTCAGGCTCCTGCTTTAGACACTTGAGTAAGTTTGCCTGTCGGGATTTGTTTTTTCCTTTATTCCTGTGTATCTGTGTATTGTATGTACCATTCAATAGAAAAGTCCTGAAATTCAAACAGTATGCAAAACTTGGTCCCACATATAAGTTACTGGACATTAAATGAAGAAGAAGCAGAAAGTGATGACAGCAAGCTGACAGTGGCTGAGTTGGTGCTTGACATTGTCAATGGGGAGTTTGAGACTTTGCCGTAGGAAAAAACATTAAATGTGACTAGTGTGGACTAAAGCTTCAAGTGGCTATTTATACCTCACAAAACTGCCTTTGCAGTTGGTATGCTCTCATAGTGCCTGGATAACTGTTACTGTGGACAGGTTGACTTGTATTGATTAGAGGTTTTACGGGCAATTGCTGGCTAACATTGCTCTAACAGCTTTTTTTCATTTGCTGATTCATAATCTTTGTCAAATTCCCTTTATTTTTGATATGCTACTTGTCATTTTTCAGACATGATGGCCTCGTGACCTTGGAGTTTAAAGGTCAAGGTCACGTGCTAATGACAGGGTCATAATTTAAATGCAATCTAAAATCTGAGAAGTAGCTGTGCAAATGCTAAGACAGTGATTAAAAGCTCATTTGAATATGTATTACGTTTTATTTTAAAGTTTTAGCATAAAATCAGTTTTTTCATTGTTTTGCCATTAAAATGTATAAATTACTTGTCCCCAAATTTGCTGGATTCAAATCGCTCTAAAATGGGAACCCCTGGTCTGATTTTCAAAAACTAAAGTGTTCTGTAATCTGTGTGAATAGCTCTATCAATTTAGCTTATAATTGAAACCAAACTGACATCTTACAAAATTTATCAAAGTACCTAGTGTGTGTATATATGTATAATTTTTTTTTCTTTTGCACAACATAATGTTCATTTGAAATTTTTATTGTACTTGATGTATAAGTTAAATGTGTGCATGATGCATGGAAAGTGTTTGCTTTATGGTGCAAAGTTACATTTTGATTTAAAGTTTGATATTTTGAAACACAGTAAAAGAGAAAATTATGTAAAAATACAGTGCAGTGTATTGTGTAAATATCAAGGAATTTTCGTGTTAGTTATTTACAAGAGTTTTTCAGTATTTCTTCTATGAATTGCAAGAGCCACAAAAAGACGGAAAAGTTAGAGGGACGGAGCCATTACATTGATGGGCTTCATTTGGAATTTGGACTCTGGAGCTGGAGAAACTGCTTTGTGATTCAGGTTTGACATGACTTAAACGTTATAGTTTAGTGAATATTAAAATTATTCGTGGCTATAAGACCACCAGTTTTGGCTTCCAGTGGCCGGACAGACTAGCAAGCTAACGAGTTAAAGTCAGTGAAACCTAGGTGAAGAGAATTTCATGTTCCTACTGCGATAATGACAGGAAGGAATCATTTGGAATTCTAATATAAGTTCTTTAATAAAACTTATGGTTTACAGTTACCTTCATTTTACACTTTTAATGGTTTCAGGCAGAATTAAACTCGCCCCAGTTTTAGCCTCATACCTTCCTAACTGATGCTAGCAAATGCTAACATTGGGTCGTTAAAATAAAGACCGCTAGTTAGCTGACCAGCGTAGACTAGTTTGCTGGTTAACAGCCTACAGTGATAAGTTAATTGAAACGTCTAATTATTTTGTACTCAGCACATTTATCATTATGCCCATGGTTTGTTTTTTTTTGCGATCAAATTTTTATTTCAGTTCAATAAAGTTTCACAAACAACCAAAAAAGAAAAAGGGAACATAAGATCACAATCATATGAAATTTTGTGTGCCTACAAGATGGGCATAAAATAAAAACACTCAAACCTAGAACAGCACATACAGTGGTGTGAAAAAGTGTTTGCCCCCTTCCTCATTTCCTGTTTTTTTGCATGTTTGTCACACTTAAGTGTTTCGGAACATCAAACCAATTTAAACAATAGTCAAGGACAACACAAGTAAACACAAAATGCAATTTGTAAATGAAGGTGTTTATTATTAAAGGTGAAAAAAAATCCAAACCATCATGGCCCTGTGTGATAAAGTGATTGCCCCCCTTGTTAAAACATACTATAACTGTGGTTTTTCACACCTGAGTTCAATTTCTCTAGCCACACCCAGGCCTGATTATTGCCACACCTGTTCTCAATCAAGACATCACTTAAATAGGAGCTGCCTGACACAGTAAGGTCCACCAGAAGATCCTTAAAATCTACGTATCATGCCGAGATCCAAAGAAATTAAGGAACAATTGAGAAAGAAAGTAATTGAGATATATCAGTCTGGAAAGGGTTATAAAGCCATTTCCAAAGCTTTGGGAATCCAGCGAACCACAGTGAGAGCCATTATCCACAAATGGCAAAGACATGGAACAGTGGTGAACCTTCCCAGGAGTGGCCGGCCGCCCAAAATTACCCCAAGAGCGCAGCGACTCATCCAAGAGGTCACAAAAGACCCCACAACAACGTCCAAAGAACTGCAGGCCTCACTTGCCTCAGTTAAGGTCAGCGTTCATGCCTCCACCATCAGAAAAAGACTGGGCAAAAATGGCCTGCATGGCAGAGTTCCAAGGAGAAAACCACTGCTGAGCAAAAAGAACATTAAAGCTCGTCTCAATTTTTCCAAAACACATCTTGATGATCCCCAAGACTTTTGGGAAAACATTCTGTGGACCGATGAGACAAAAGTGGAACTCTTTGGAAGGTGTGTGTCCCATTACATCTGGCGTAAAAGGAACACTGCATTTCAGAAAAAGAACATTATACCAACAGTAAAATATGGTGGTGGTAGTGTGATGGTCTGGGGCTGTTTTGCTGCGTCAGGACCTGGAAGACTTGCTGTGATAAATGGAACTATGAATTCTGCTGTCTACCAAGAGATCCTGAAGGAGAATGTCCGACCATCTGTTCGTGTACTCGAGCTGAAACGAACTTGGGTTCTGCAGCAGGACAATGATCCTAAACACACCAGCAAGTCCACCACTGAATGGCTGAAGAAAAACAAAATGAAGACTTTGGAGTGGCCTAGCCAAAGTCCTGACCTGAATCCTATTGAGATGTTGTGGTATGACCTTAAAAAGGCCGTTCATGCTCGAAAACCCTCTAATGTAACTGAATTAGGACAATTCTGCAAAGATGAGTGGGCCAAAATTCCTCCAGAACGCTGTAAAAGCCTCATTGCAAGTTATCGCAAACGCTTGGTTGCAGTTGTTGCTGCTAAGGGTGGCCCAACCAGTTATTAGGTTTAGGGGGCAATCACTTTTTCACACAGGGCCATGATGGTTTGGATTTTTTTTCACCTTTAATAATAAACACCTTCATTTACAAATTGCATTTTGTGTTTACTTGTGTTGTCCTTGACTATTGTTTAAATTGGTTTGATGTTCCGAAACACTTAAGTGTGACAAACATGCAAAAAAACAGGAAATGAGGAAGGGGGCAAACACTTTTTCACACCACTGTATACATACATACACTCATATACATACATACATACATACATACATACATACATACATACATACATATACAGATGCATACACGCAAATATGTATACGCATGCATAAAAATATAAATCAACTAAATAAACAGAGAAATAGACAGGCAGGCAGCCAAGCAAAACCTACAAACCAGATGGGCAAATACCTGAAAAAAGTGGGCAAAGCACATCATGTAACACCTGCATATATAAAAGAGACATAGACATAGGACCAGAGACACAGACAAAACAAAAGGGACTGAATAGCGTAAGAGGCTGTGGTGGAGAAGGCTGGGGGCAAGGCCTATAACATGTTTCTCACAGATTCTGCAGTGGCGCACCAACTATTCAGGGTTTCCTCTGAGGCACCGTTGATTCGAGCTGTCGATAGTTCCATATACACCACATCCAAAAAGGAGAGAACCCAGGACTTGATAGAAAGATAATGAGGCGGCTTCCAACGAACCACAACCATTTTCTTAGCAGCTGTCAGGCCAGCAAATACTGCACACTTTTTAGTTTTGGAAAGTGTTGAAAGGTCATTTAATATTAGAACATTCACTGTTATAGGGATCCGTACTTGGATCACCTCTGATAATTTGGATGCCATATTAGTCCAAAAACGACTAACAGGAGGGCAGCTCCATATCATATGAAGGTATGTGCCGTGAGCTTTCAGTGAACAGAATGTACATAAAGGGCTGTTGATAATTTTCATATAGTGAAGCTTGACGGGAGTGATATATGTTCTGTGTGTAAAATTGTAATGAATTTGTTGATGGTCTGGATTGCGTGATACCTGCAAAATATCAGACCATACCGCTTTCCAATTAGTTTTCTGGCTTAACTCTGGGCAATCTCGGCCCCGGACCATTTCTACCGCAAGTCTGGGGTGATCAGGGATGATCAAAGCCTGATAAAGCTTGGACACCAAACCTTTGGTTTTAGCCTGTGTGATGGAAAATTTGTTTTTGAACTCTAATAACCTCTGTGTGCTCCCTCTGGTATGTAACTGTAATTCTCTAATACAAAGACCAAGTGTGCAAAGTAGATAAAAAAAAAACATCTTTCTAGGTTGTGTCCAAGGTCATGACGCACTGATTATCAGACTGAAGTTACATGGTGGTGGGAAGCAGAATACTCCCCACAGCTGGATTGTATCAACAACAATGGCTATTCATGCTGTATTGACCCCTTTGCAAAGGTTAATTTCTTACACTCAATAAATCATCATAAAATCAGTTTGGTTTCAGGGCTCAACTTATTTTTCCACAACAGCCTGCACTGTAAGTAGTTTATGAAATGGATGGGTAGGTAGAGGGCCCCACCAGGGGACTCCATATGCCTTGAGTTCATTATGCCCATGTTGTAGAACATAAAAAGGGTTTAGCTAATATTTGCTGACATACACCTTTAGCCTTTGTGTAACTGCCAAACTCTTGTTAAAATGTGGTTTGTGTGATGCTGAGCAGGTCATTTCAAATATGTGGCATATTTTTGTGACATTGTTGAGCTGCTGTGATTAAATCATAAATACATTGATTTAAAGTATAAGCTCAGTGCTGGGTTAACTTAAGCAGTTATGTGGAGGCTGACACATAGATGACTGTCTATATGATGCTTTTAACTGTAAGCAGAGATTTGTGTGTCTTCAACATTCAGATCCTTAGAGATTATCTGAAAAATAAATCACCAGTTATCACCAAATCAAGCACTCTAAACTGCAAAGAAAATAATTTGTGGCAAATACTGTCATGACACCCTGTCTTGAATCCATTTAAAGTATGTAAACTGTTCCTATGTTGCACTGCCTTTGTAATTCCAGAACAGAAGCAGGCAGAAACAAGGAGCAGCTGGGTGGAACACATCAGAGAACAAATAAAGGACCACCTTCCCTTCCCATCTTCCTTTTTTACTTCCCTATCTTCTTTGCTCATGCCTCCAATCTTTAATTTCCTTCCTTCCTTCACTCCCTTCCCCTCTCCCTCCCTTTCTCCTTTTCTCTCTTCTTCTCCTTTTCTCTCTGTTCCTCCATCTTCCTCTATCCCTCCCTCCTTGTTTTACTTGCTCCCCATCTCCCTCTCTCTTCCCAGTCTCCCTCCCTACTTATCTTCCTCCTGTCCTTCCTATCTTCCTCCTTCCCTCTTTTCCTCCTCCTTCTAACTTCTTCCCTTTATTACTCCCTTACTACGCATCTACCTCACTATATTCCTCCCTCCCTCCCTCCCTATCTATTTCCCCCTATGGCTTCAGTCTTTTCCCCTCTCCCTTCCATCCTATATTCAGCCCTGTCTTCCTTCCTCCCTTTCTCCCTATCTTGCTAGTGATCTTCTTCCTTCCTTGCCTGTCCTTCCTATCTTCCTATCAATCTCCCTCTTTTCGTCCCCTCCTAACTTCTTGCCTTTATTGCCTCCTTTCTTCCTAACTACCTCACTATCTTGCTCCCTCCCTTTGTATCGCCCTGCCTATCTTCCTGCTTTGTCACTCAGTCTCCAATCTTTATCTTCCTTCCTTTCCTCCTCCTTTCTATTTCATCTCTTTCCCTCTTTTTTTCCTCCCTTCCAATCCTCCTTGTATTTCTTCCTCTATGTTCTTCATTGGCTCTTTCTCCCTAGCTTCCTATTGTGTTACTGATCTTTCCCCACTTCCTCCCTCCCTGTCTTCCTCTACTGTCTCCACCCTCTTTGCTCACCTCCTTTCATGCTGTCCTTGCCTTCCTTTCTTCCTAGCTTCCTCCCTCCTTTCCTGTCATCCTCCTCCACCTTCTCCAATGCTTCTTAACTTGCTGCTACTTCATCCCTCCCTTTATCCAGGACTTTATCTTCTTTCTTTCTCTCATTGTCTTCCTTCCCTCTCTCCCTCCTTTCTTTCCTGCCACTCCCTAATTATTTTCATCCTTCCATTTTCTTCCCTTCCTATTTTCCTCCCAGTATCCCTTCTTTGTCTTCTGTCTTTATATTCTTTTCTTCCTTTCCTTGCTTTCTGTCCCCCACCTTCTTTCCCGCCCTCATTTTCTTCCTCCCTTCCTTGTCCCTTTCTTCCTTTTCTTTAAACCTCATCTCACTGTCTTCATATCTTCTTTATGTCCCTCTCCTTCTGTTCCTCCCTATTTCCCTGCCTCATTCCTTTTCTTCCTTCCCTTTCTTCTTATCTCCCTCCTTTTTTTTCCTTCCCATCCTCCCTCGCTTTCTCCCTCATCTGCTTTGGCTCGTTATCTCCCTCCCTGCTTCCGATCTTTTTTCAATCTTTATCTTTCTCCCTCTCTCCCTTAGTCCTCCATCTCTCTTCCTATGCTCCTACTTTTGTCCCTCCTTCACTGTTTTCTGCTATCTTCCAATTTCCCACCTTTACGGTCTCCTTGCCTTCAGTCTTTATCCTGCTTACTTCCTCCCTCCATTTTATTCCATCTGTCCCTATCGCCTTTCTTCCTCTTTCCCTATATTTCTCAATCTCCCTCCCATTCTTCCCATTTATCACCCTCTTTCCCTGTGTTCCTACCTATATCCCTCCCTATCTGTCTGTATGCTCTTCTTTCTCTCTTGTCTCCTCAGCCCCAACCGGTCACAGCAGATGAGTGCCCCTCCCTGAGCCTGGTTCTGCTGGAGGTTTCTTCCTGTTAAAAGGGAGTTTTTCCTTCCCACTGTTGCAAAGTGCTTGCTCATAGGGGGTCATTTTGATTTTTGGGGTTTTCTCTCTTATACTGTAGGGTCTTAACCTTGCAATCTAATGCACCTTGAGAATTGGTGCTATAGAAATAAAATTGAATTTAATTGAAGTTAAATTGAATATAATCTCTAACTAAACCTAAAATCATCTAATCCAACCCAGACGGCCATGCATTTTCTTTCCAAGTGATGGTGAATCCTGTTCATTTGACTAATACTTTAATGTAAAATGTATTTTTGCATAGAACAAGGCCTTAACAGTTTGTCTCCATTACAAACATGAAATTGCACGAGTGCCGTGTCAGCATTTTGTTTCCATCTGTACTTGTCCAGGTCTGAATAGAAGGTAATTTATCAATACTTTGAATTGGCAAAATCTTTAGTGATGTGATGGGGGGGGGAACGCAATACTTCAAAATAAAAGACTACTAATGTTAGTATTTTGTTTCTGTCCATGTCTCCGCCTGTGCTGTTTTCTTGAAGTGTCCTTCAGCAGGACACTGAACCTGCTGTAATGTTTATGACGACATACCTACACATACAGTATGTACATATATACGCGTGTCTCACACACCATTCTTTTTTTTCATCCAAAATTTGATTTAGTTAAACTAAATGAAGTCATAGGGAAGAATCGTCAGTACCTTATGATCATTTACTTTTTTTTTCTTTACACCAGTTGGGTCAGGCACAGTGAGATTCTCCTCAAAGCTGGGCTACTTGTGTCTCTACTAAAACAAAAGTAGAGTCTTGAGTTTTGTATTCTATCACTTCCTCTCATGAAATCTTTTCTGGTCAGTAAGAGCAGGAACCACTTTCAGTGTTCTTAGTATTTTAAAACAGGCTTTGAAATTTTAGGGAACTATAGAACACGGAAAGGAAAGATCGCAGTAAGGTTCACTGAAAACATCACTGTGACCTGTTAGACGCTCGAGTCAGACTCTCCCAAAGTGGCTGTGTTTAGTCACAAGTAAATATTCCCGTTGCTCAGGCCTGGTTAAAAAAAAAATTATTAAAAACAAAAATCTTTGTGTCCACGGCACCTAAAATAAGTGTGGAGGGCTTTCAAAGTGAGGTCAATAATTTTCCTAAAATATGGAGGTCAGCCACTATAAAGCCCTGCTGCTTCTTCCTTGGTGTTGTGACTAAATCAGCCTCTGATTTTTACTGCTGTAAAACAATCAAATCAGAAACAGACTTTCATTTTCAGTGCACCAGGCCTGCCGTCTGTGACGTCCTACAGATGGAAAGCCCTGCTATGAAGGAGTCTCCTAACAAATATTCCCTGGAGGGTTTGTTGGCTTTGATGCTGTAATGGACTGATGGAGAAGAGCAGCCGCATTGCTGTTGTGGAAAGATCAACTCTAACTTGAGCATCATTTACTGAATCATTCACAGACCCTGGTCCATGATGCTGTGAAACACAGAGCAGAGTCATTTCACATTTTTAATCCTACACTCTTTTTATTGCTGATCTCAGTGAAGCAACGGGAGGCCTCCTTCCCTGTCTGGATTTAATAATGTAGTTAATAATTTATTTCCTGGCAGCACGGTGGTTAGCACTGCTGCCTCACAGCTAGAATGACATCTAGATGATCTGGGTTCGATTCCACCTCCCCGTGTCTGTGTGGGTTTTCTCCGGGTACTCCAGTTCCCACAGTCCAAAGACATGCAGTTACTGAGGTTAGGTTAACTGGTCACTCTAAATTGCCCATAGGTGTGAATGTGTGCGTGAATGGTTGTCTGCCTCTCTGTGTTTGCCCTGTGACAGGCTGGTGACCCGCACTGGGTGTACCCTGCCTCTCGCACTATGACAGCTGGGATAGGCTCCAGCCCCCCTGCCATCCTGAACAGGATAAGAGGATGGATGGATGGATTTTTGAACCAGATGAGCATGGAGGACCAGCAGAGTCACACATATCAGAATAAAGCATTTATTTAGCAACAAAATATATATAAATTTATATAATTTATATAAAAAAAATAATTGTTGAATTATTACAACACATGAACATAAACTTGTGGACAATATGTTTTCATAACTGCTACTTTTCTTTTAGGTCTGCTTATACATATCAGTAAAATGTCCAGGGTGATGTGGAGGTAAAATCATTTCATAGATGCACTCCAGCACCCTGAAAAGTGTTGCTAAATATTGATCCAAAGGTCTGACTAAAGATCACCTGATTTTTGTGGGACAGAAAGTGGGTAAACTACTTAAAACAGCCACCGTGACCACTGCTGTAGTGCAGAAGGACCAACCCTGCTGAGGGCTACAAGGGTTTGTAGTTAAATTCCTGCTCTTGCAGGATCAGTGAGTGCCTGTTTGAAAATTAAAAGATGGCATCATGAATGGATTTTTTGGACCTCAGCTCTCGGTGCCAGCTGTGCCATCACAATAGAACAAAGGCATCTCTGCAGGAGGACAGAATCATGCTCTCAGATCTGTCTCTCCAAAGATGTTATCCCTCTCTCCTACAGCCTCGATTGCAACTACATGCATATGACAAATTATGCAAATTAGGTGATGTCATATAGCGATTTTTAGGACAGCCAATAGCTACTTTGCTTACTGAGGAGTTGGCAACAGTGGACAGAGAACTGCAATGCAGCTAATGTGGGCGAAACGCTATTTAATGGATCAGATTGCATTTTTTTATTCCTTCCCGATATCCGATCCAGTAATTTAGGTCAGGATCGGACCGATACTGAATATCGGCACATCCCTAATATGTATGGGGGAAAATAAGAAAACAAATAAAAGGACAAACATTAACCAGAGGAGGCTACAGAGAATATATAGCGCTCATCTTGGAAGCGTAAATGTGTGTGCATTCAGATCGCAATTCTGTTTGCAAAATCTGCCAGAGATGACAGGCTTAATAAAAAATAAATAAATAAAAACTGTGTAGGAGATAAAGCTCTTTTAGTGCCCAGTTTGCAATGTTGCAAAAATTACTGACACTTGTCTTCATTTTATTCATGGAGAGCTCAGTCTTTTTTTAAGAGATGAGAAAAATAAAGTGAAAAAATATTTTAGAATCATCAGACCGCGCTCCAGGCAATAATCAAGGAAGTTCTATCAAGTGAGTAAAGAAAGATCCGCTTATATTAAAAAGATGGAAAAGTGCGAGTTAAAAGAACAAAGGAAACATTAATAAGCACAGGCTCTCTGTGACGGTTTGGGCATACAAGACTTTCTCTAAACTATCACAGAAAATGGATGTGGATTGGGGGGCACAGCTGCACCTGAAACCAGGGAGCAGCTGTAGAGTTCTGTTCTTTTTTTTTTTTTCTTTTTTTTAAGCCTGTCATGTCCGGCAGATCATGCTAACAGAACAGTGATCTGAATGCACTGTTATGCCAAACATATTTACTATTTCAAGATGAGCTTTATAGGTTCTCTATAGGCTCCTCTTGTTAGTGTGTCTCCTTTATTTTATTTGTGTTATTTTTAACATATTGTGTGACACTGAGTTCAATTTAACATCTAAGAATTGTGCCAGACCTGACAGGCTTAGGAAAGGAAAAGAAAAGAAAAAAAAATAGAAGAAAATAGTAAGAAGAAACAAGAAATAGCACCAGTGAGTAAACCAAATAACTCATCACTTTATAAAACAGAAAAGATGCTGTCAAAATTTGCAAAATTAAAATTGTGTGGGCAAAACAAAAAAAAAGAAAAGAAAAAAAAAGAAAAGAAGCAGAAGCAGAAGCATGGTTACACAAACCAACCATTTTGTGTTGTGATTACAAGAGCGTTTTCTGTCATGAAAGGTACTTACCAATGAGGGCAGAATGGCATAGCTCCGCCCATCAGAAGCTAGAGGCGGGCACGAAAGCCCCAGAAAGCCCAGGCCACCAGCAGCCCACTATGACCTATGAACACCCACCGCCACTCATTCCAAAGACAACTGCACCACTACCCCAGCAGATGGGAGAGGGAGGCCTTAGACGGAGCCCCTCCAGCCGAGGAGCAAGGGCCCCAGGTAGAGTTCTGTTCTGCCGTCACAGCCTCAGGCCTCACTGCCTCAGCTGTTCACTCACCTGGCACTGGATCCTGACAACAGACACTTTTTGCGTATTTATCTTACTGAGCGGACTTCTTGAGGGCAGCCAGGAAAATAGTTTTCTTTGGATCTTCTAAGTCCTGCATCGAGTCTTCCAATCCCAAGACAGAAGTGATCCCTCTCTGGCATACTGAGCGTTACGAACTTTGTTGTACACAACAACAGTAACTTAATTATTTATAACTATCAGTTGTGTCACAGACTTGATTGGTCAGGGGTATCTCAGACAGCTGAAGTGTTACACACATAGGAACTTGTGTTGCAACATGTGCTTTACACCCAGTTGCTTCAGCAACCTTCACATTAATTTTGTAGGACTGGCATGCACACAGACACACACACACACACAGTTGCACTCAGAATGCAATAGAGAGGAAATACATCAGCATTCAGTGCTTCTTGGTAGAATGCTATTGGATTTCTGAAACACCACTGCCACACACACACACACACCGCCACCAAGAGCAGCATTCACTTCTACAGATGACTTTACACACTTGCAGTTCTGAACAGAGAGAGTGGAGGTATGATCTCTAGGTCCTCTTGTCTTCCTCCTCTCTGCCTCTCCTCCTCCAGTCCTGCGGAGGGGACACTGAGGCATTCCCAAGCCAGCTGGCCCTGGATTCTTCCTTGGAGATAGGCTGAGAAACATTTTGGGAGGTACTCAGAGTAGAGTAGCACTACTCTTCCTCTTTGAAAGGAGACGGGAGTTGGTTTGTACATCTGTCGAGGTGTCTCCATGATGCCTGCTAGGTCAGGTGTTTTGGGTATGCCCCCCGCCTCAGAGAAGTGTATAGGATAGTAGAGTAGAGAATAGAATAGAATGCCTTTATTGTCATTATACAGGATGTACAATGAGATTGGAGGGCCACTCCTGTTCAGTGCCATGCAATAGAAAGTCAGACTTTCTAAAATATAGAATATAATAATCTAATATAATCTAAAAATATACAGAAAATAAAACAGTATGTATTAAATATACAGAAAATAAGAGAATGTATAAAAATATATACATTGTAAAAAATAAAATAAATGTACACATATAATAATGAAGATGGTGAGTATTGGATATTACACAATATGGGAGTGATAGATATTGTTCAGTATTACTAATATAATCTTGCACAGAGTGGGTGAGTGTAGGGCCTGACAGAGGGCAGCAGGTCAAACTTTAAAGACATGGGTGTGAGCTGTCCTTGATGATGTTTTTGGCTCTGCTGACGCAACAGCAGGTTTGATTCCAAGTTGTTCTTCCCGAGGACCCTCAGGAAGTGAAGTTGCTGCTGAGCCTTCTTGATAACAGCTGTGATGTTATCTGACCAAGAAAGATCAGCGGAGATGAGGACACCAAGAAATCTGAAGGTGTGGACCCTCTCCGCACGCTCGCCGTTGATGTAGAGGGGGGTCTGGGTCAGTCCTGTGTTTCCTGAAGTTAATGATGATTTCTTTGGTTTTCATGGTGTTCAGTGCCAGGTTGTTCTCTGAACACCAGGCTGTCAACTTCAGGACCTCCTCTCTGTAGGCTGCCTCATCTCCCCTTAAAATGAGTTCGACTACTGTGGTGTCATCAGCAAATTTGACGATGAGGTTGTTATTGTGGGTCGGATTGCAGTCATGGGTGTAGAGGCAGTACAGGAGGGGGCTCAGCACACAGCCCTGTGGGGAGCCAGTGCTCAGTGTGCAGGTGGACAAGAGATGGGGGCCAAGTCTCACAGTCTGAGGCCGGTTGGTTAAGAAGTCCTTTATCCAGGAACATATGAGAGGGGGGAGGCCCAGGGTGGGCAGTTTGGTGGTGAGTATATCTGGGATGATTGTGTTGAACGTTGAGCTGTAATCCACAAAGAGCATGCGAGCGTAGCTCTGCTGCTGCTCCAAGCAGCTCAACACAGAGTGGAGAGCTACAGCGACGGCGTCCTCTGTGGTGTACTTAGCTTTCACATTTGAACCAAATGTAGAACTATTTCTATTGTTTTAAAGATATGTGTTTTACATTTAGATGTAAAACATGTATCTTTAAAGGTACTGGCTGGCTGACTAGATTTGGCTAGATTTAGCACAGAAAACATCCAAGAGTGGCTGGTGCTTGGTGAGAAGGCCACAGACTAACCGTAGATAACCAAACAGCATCCATCTCCACTGGTCCACTGGAATATGCATAGAACTACACTAGGACTCGTGCAATCTATGTTTAGGAAATTAAATTTTAGTAGGGCCATAATCTATTTATCTATTTTTTTTATTTTGTGTCCGTGCACTGCACCAGTGGCTTCTAAATCAGACAATCTACATGTGATTGAAGGGCAGACACTCAGAAGTAATTGTACAAAACTAACAGAATTTTAAACATAAGAGTCAATTACGGCCTAAAGTTTAGAATTAATTGATATCACCAAATGCTGTGTTTACTCCCCTGAGATGCTCTGCTAGGCTTTTACTGCAGCTACCTTTGGTTACTGCTGCTTTATGGGTCTCTCTTCCTTCGATTTGTCTTCAGCAGCTGAAAAACATGTCCTGTTGGGATCAGGTGACTGACTTGGCCATTGAAGAATATCACATTTCTGTGCCTTGAAAAATGGGTTGCTTTCACAGTTTGCTTTGGATTGAACTGAGCTATATTCATGGGTGGGTGGCAAACAGTGTGGAGCAGTGTGCCTGAAATCCTAAAAACTGTGATGATGAGATATATATATATATATATATAATAAACAAATATAGAAATAAATCATTTCAGTGGAACTGAATTGCAGGCAATGCAGTGAGTTCACATTATTACTGCATCATTAAGTACTAACTGTTCTGGGGTGAAAAATAATCCACAGGTGTAGTCTAAGTTAGATTAAAATCACTAACCCAGTGTGGGCTGGGGTCCCCTGGTTGGGTGAATTGAAACCGGTAATAGGAGGTGGTTATTTTGTGATATTACTCATTACTCTGACTTAAATTTACTGCTCTTGTGTTGAAGTTTGTGTCCCAGTGGCAAGTGGGATGGCATTAGCACTTTGCATATGACTGGGCAGCATTAGCAATTCATAGCTGACAGCATGTGTTTATTTTTTGAATAAAATTTTCAAGGACATTCATCACTTTCTCTTGTATTTCATTTAGAATACAGATTTAAGATTGGGTGGGCCCCATGGGATTTCCTGATTTTTAAGTGGGCCATAGCACTCTTGACTTTGGGAATGGCTGCACTAACCGATACTGGTCATGTTAAAATAAATAAATAAAAATGTCTTTCTCAGTTCTGTCATTGCAGGAGGTGGTGCTGGATTAAAAAACCAATACAGTATGTTCAAAGTCATTTATTGCACAAAAAATGTTGACACACACACACTTTCATTTATTTTCCAGCTGCTGTTCCTTTCCTGTCAGTCCTTTAACACTGCAGTGTTCTACATATACTGCATGTGGGTTGCATTTATTTTAAAGACAAGCAATCTCTATAGTTCTCACTCAGATAGATCCCTGCAATATGTAAGACCGCATCACTGTGCTGTCTGCATACTTCTATCGGTTTTGACATCCACATGGGCCCAGCTTGCTGTAACAGTGATTTAAGCAGACTGATTCTCAGTGACATATACTTCACAGACCTGCTGAGCATTTTAAAACCTAAAGTCTACCTTTCATGGAGCACTGTTGCGGTTACTTTGCAGCTAATCTGCAAATTGAACCATGAATTAATTTCATAAGTAAAGTATGGAAGCTGAAAACTGAAGGTGTGATATTGAATGTTGTCAATTTGTGTGCCCCACAAGGTGGATGTCAGCTGTAACAGAGAGAGGAATTCTGGAGTAAGTTGGACAAAGTGTCCCTAGAATGTCCCCAGAGGGGAGATAGTGGTGACTGGAGCAGACTTCAATGGACAGTGAGTGAAGGGCGCAGGGGTGACATGGAGGTGTTGGGTAGGTATGCTGCTTACGAGAGAAATGCAGAAAGACAGATGTTAGTGGATTTTGCGAGAAGGACGGACAAGTTTGTGGTGAACGCGTTGACATAAGAATGGAGGGAGTTCACACAGTGTATATAGAAGGTGCAATCTGAAAAAGATAGGAGACCGCAAGGTAGTATCAGGGGAAAAGTCAGCTGGGCAGCATCAGATGGTAGACTGTAGGATGACTTTGGAAATCAAGAAGAGGAACCAAGTGAAGGCAGAGGCAAGGATTCAGTGGTGGAAGTTGAAGAAGGAAGAATGCTGCACAGTGTGTTGAGAAGATATGAATACTTTTAGAAGCTGATGAACATAGACAATGAAAGAGAGAGGAGGGCGGATGGAGGACAGTGAATCAGTAAGTGCAAAAGATTAGTTAGGATGAAGTAAGAGCATCTATGAAGAGGATAAAGAGTGGAACGGCAGTTGATCCAGACGACATACCTGTGTAGGTATTGAGATGTAACCAGATTGTTTAACATAGTCCTGGAGAGTGAGAGGATGCCTGAGGAATGGAGAAGTGTACTGTTACCCATGGTCAAGAACAAGGGTAATGTGCAGAGCTGTAGTAAGTAAGTGAGGAGACGAGAGCTTGCTTTTTAGAAATGTTCCTTAAATGGAAGAAACAGGAATGAGAACTACACTGGAGATTGAAATTAGAGAACAATGCACAATTTCCTAAATGTCAAGGTCATTGTGTAGTCCTATGTGAAATCATCCTAACAGGAGTGAAATAGCAGTATTTTAAGCTTATTTCATAAATTGTATATTATTCTAAAGTACAGCATAAAAAACTTAAATGATATGATTGAAAAAGAACACTGATCAAAATTAGAGAACACTTTCAAATACCTGCAAGTTATTGGTGTTAATTTGGCACCTGGTGCCAATTTCCTTAATTATCTGACAAATTCTATTTAACTGGCAGCCTAACTTTCCAGTTTTCACTGACTTTGCAAAAGTGACTGAACCCCTCCGGTAGCAGGTTGTCCAGATGAAGTCCAAAGGGGTGACCCTATCAGCCATAGCAAGAGAAGTTGGTCATTCCAAGTCTGTGATTTCTAGAATACTGCATTTTTACAACATCACAAACTCATTCACGTCCCTCATGAAGGCTGGTTGCCCACAAAAGACAAATGCACAAGAGGACAGCATACTGCAGAGAATTTCCATGGGTAATCAGTTCAACACTGCAGCTGGAATTCAGCACTGAACAGGGCAGGGATAAACAGACTAGTTCTTATATAGCACTTTTCTACTCTGAGTACTCAAAGTGCTTATACAACGTGTTTACATTCACACAAGCAGTTCCATATGAAGCTAAGTGCTTACTGTCTACCATTCATGCATACTCCAACCCTTGCATCGGCGAGCAACTTGGAATTCAGTATCTTGCCCAAGGATACTTTGGCATGCAGCCTGAAGCAGCCAGGAATCAAACCCCCAACCATCTGATTAGTAGATGACCTGCTCTACCTCCTGAGCCACAGCCACCCTGTCTGGAGCTGTCTTGTCAGTGTCTCGACATTTAAGAGCATTTGGACTGAAAGCCCACTCTGCAGTAACCAAACCTCTCATTAGCAGAAAGAATCAAAAAGCTAGACTCACCTTTGCTGAGGAGCATGTTGTGTAAACAGAAGAAAAGTGGTCCAGAGTTCATTTTAGTGATGAAAGCAAGTTTAATTTATTTGAGTGTGATGGGAAACGTTATGTTTGTTGACAAACTGGGGAAAGACTGAACCCAAAGTGTGTAAAGAAGTCAGTGAAAGGTGGAGGAGGAAGTGTCATAGTTTGGGGAATGTTTTCGGCAGCAGGAGTTGGACCTCTCATACAGCTACAGCAAAGTGAATGCAAGTGTGTATCAGAACCGTCTTCAGCAACACGTGGTTCCTTCCTTGCGTTCATCACTCAATCAGCCAGCAGTTTTCATGCAGGACAATGCCCTAAATGCCCCCCCCCCCAAAAAAAAATAGGGTGGAAAGCGTATCCAGCTGGTGAGACTTAAAAGACATATACAACTGAATGTCATCAGCATAAAAATGATTGGAAATATCAGTGAATGATTGAAGAAAGAATGTAGAAAAGATAAAAATGTAGCCAGGACTGAGCCTTCAAATCAAAACCCAAGTAGAAGTCTTCACTTGCCACATCAACCCAGTGGATAAATACATTAGGTTTACCATGGAGAATGCCAGGGATAATAGGTTACCGTTCCTGGACTGTGCTGTGCTTATTGAGGACAAGGTGGAGCCTCAGCATTGAAGTTTACCAGAAGCCCACAAACACAGACCAGTACTTACTGTTTGACCACTGGACACAAACTTGGGGTGATTAGGACTATGCAATACCGGGCAGAAAACATTCCCTCTAAGGCAGAAGGGAAACAAAAGGAACACACACACTCACACATAAAGAAAGCCCTTGAAACATGTGGTTATCCTAACTGGGCTTTCATCAAATCAGCAAAGATACACAAGAAGGTCAGACACCAACTAGGGAGAATGAGAATTACAAGCAGAACAACATTGTCATCCCAAACACAAGATAAGCAACATAGTGTATGCTGCGCAGTGCAGTGAAGAGTGCTCGGACCTCTACATTGGAGAAACCAAACAGCCTCTTCGCAAATGCATGGCACAACATAGACAAGCTACCTCAACTGGACAAGACTCAGCTGTACATCTGCATCTAAAGGAGAAAGGGCACTCTTTAGAGGATCCAATGTTCACATTTTGGACTGGAAGACAGATGGTTTGAAAGAGGAGTAAAAGAAGCCATATGTCCACTGTAAATGACCATCACTGAATAGCGGAGGTGGATTACGTCACCAATTGTCCCCGGTCAACAATGCAGTCCTGAGCTCTGTCCCCAGGCACCTCACTCACACCTTTCTTCAGGTGACCTCAATAGGTCACAAGTGAATGCTAAAACATAGAGAAGGTCAGAAGAAGTTGCACTGTGTCTTTGTGGATCTAGAGAAATCATATGATAGGGTGCCAAGAGAGAAAATGTGATACTGCATGAGGAAGTCATAAGTGGCAGAGTGAAGTGTGAAGGTGGTGCAGGACATGTATGAGGACAGCAATACAGTGGTGAGGTGTGCAGTAGGAGGAGTAGGTGGTTTCAAAGTGGGTGTGGGATTACACCAGAGATCAGCTCTGAGCCCCTTTTTGTTTGTGTAGGATGGACATGCTGCCATATGAGGTTGAGGCAGGAGTCTATGTGGACTTTGAGGTGGAGGCATGTTCTGGAGAGAAGAGGAATGAAAGTCAGTAGAAGCAAGACAGAATGCATATGTATGAATGAGAGGGAGACAAGTGGAAAGGTGAAGATAAAAGCTGTAGAGGTAGTGGAGGTAAATGGGTTTAAACACCTGGAGTCAACCATCCAAAGCAATGGGCAGTGCACAAGAGACGTGAAGAAGAGTGTGTCAGGGTGACTTGTAGCAGAAAGAATGAAAGGGAAGGTTTAGAAGGTTTAGCTCTATGTCTTGGAGATGGTGGCGCTGACAAAAAGACAGGAGGCTGAGCTGGAGGTGACAGAGCTGAAGATATTAAGATTTTCATTGGGAGTGACCAGGATGGACAGGATATATGAGAAGGACAGCTCACACTGAGCGTTTTGGAGACAAAGTCGGGGAGGCAAGGTAGAGATGGTTTGGACATGTGCAGAGGAGGGATAGTGCATACACTGGACAAAGGATGTTTAATACGGAGCTGCCAGGCAGGAGAAAAGAGGAAGACCACAGAGAAGATTCATGAATATAGTGAAGGAGGACATGCACACAAAGAAGGATGCTAGGGATGGGATTGAGATGGAGGCAGATGATCCAGGCTGATGTGGGGACCCATAAAGGGAGCAGCTGAATGAAGATTTGTCAGATGCATCTATTAAAATGTTAATGACTCGAATCAGCACAAGTGTAACGCACTCACATTTATATAGCTTTTTCTGCTCAAAGCACTTTAAACCACAAGTCACATTTTAACCATACATTCACACAGCACTTTATTCTGTCACTTTCAAGCACTGTATCCACCTCACATCCATGGCCAATTTATAACTGAAGGAAACCCACACAAGCACAGGTAGAACATGCCGACTCGACACTGAAAGGCCCACAGCCAGGAAACCTAGCAGGCAGAAACTGGTTATAGCTTCCTGTGTCGGCAAATATGTCACTTAGTGCGGCCACGCTCCTAATTTTAGACTTTACAAAGCTGAAGACATTTTAAAAACACATTTTATGAAGAATTATGAAACTAGCTATAGAAACCAAAACAGTTAACCCTGCAAAGTAGTGATGACTCTTTTCAAAGAGCCGGCTGTTACGGCTCCCGAATGGCTCTAGTATCACTTCTATTTTAGCCTAATTTAGCATTTATGAATGGTTTGTATGTTGGTAAGTAAGTGTTTAGTCAGTATTTTCACAAAAGCTTTATGAAGATTTGTCTCTTTTTGTTCATGCAAAGAATCGGCTCAGAGAGCCGCTTGTTTGCGAACCACACATCACTCCTGTAAAGCCTGAACCATGAAATAATTACCAGAAAATTACCAGAATAAGTTTTTGAAAACCTGTATATTTATTGAATCTTCTGATAGACTAGTGTATCTGCTCAACAGATAATGATCTGTAGATATGAATTTAAAATGCAATCCCTTTATTATTGTGTAAACCTTGATCCGTGACTGCAGTCATGGTCATAGATTCAAAAATCCCTGTTTTTCCATGGATGTTGCTGATGACTCTCAGGTGTGTTACTGAAGCTGTAGTTGTTAGGTTGAGTGGCATTTTTCTTAGTTGGCTAAAGAGACCCAAGTAAAAACAAAGTTAAGACTCTGGCAGTGTAATAAACCGCTCCAAACACCTCACTCACTGATAAGTTCTGTGTCAGCTGTGACATTCTTTATGGCCTTGCATTTCTTTGCGCTGTCACACTGAGAGGAGCATTTCCCCACGGATGGTTTTAATGTTATTCTCTTCAACAGCTGGGAAGGCCGACAAGTCAATTATATTTCGAGTCATTGAAGCAGCAATTCTCTTATCAGTGGCCTGTCAGCTTTGATCTGAGAGTGGGCTCTGGCTGATGAGCAGGCCTTTCTAATGCTGCTGACATGCGAAGAGAAGCTCACCACACCTCCGAGCTGCAGTCGGGCTGACGCTGTGCCTTCTCAAAGAAAAGCAGGTGAAGACATCTGAACAGGCATCATCGGACCAGCAGACCAGCTTAGCCATCTTTCAAGGTAGAAAATGTCAGGGTGGCACAACCAAAACAACAAAACATTCTAGAAAGAAAACACAACTCATCATGAAATCTACATACCTGCCTCCTTAGCTTGCCTCTGCTTTTTACCCCTGCAGCTACCAGGTCTGTTCACTTAAAGGAAAGTATTTATAATATTATGTAGCATGGTGGCGTGGTGGTTGCCTCACAGAAAGTAGGTCCTTGGTTTGATTCAACCTTGGTCCAGGTCTTTCTGTGTGGAGTCTGCATGTTCTCCCTGTGTCCGCATGGGTAGTCCGGTTTCCTCCCACAGACATGCAGTTAGTGGGGTTAGGTTAATCGGTGAGTCTAAATTGGACATATGTGTGAATGGTTGTGGGTCTCTCTGTGTTGGCCCTGCGACAGGCTGGCGACCTGTACAGGGTGTGCTCTGCCTCTGCCCCCCCCCATCAGCACCGCACAGAAGAATCTTGGCTGAATCAGATGACTCCTCACACTCAGAGGTTTTTATCATACATGCATGTACACTGTTTTTAATGTCATATACACATACACACTAGACTGACAGATAAGGCACTGGGAGAAACACTGGCTACAGTTTTGACTGTGTTCCTTTGGTTCCTTCTGACTGTGTTGAC